>JAWNZC010000314.1:4477500-4535000 GCA_035771165.1 Paragorgia papillata | reverse complement strand
GCCTCCGCCTCACAACATCAATCCCCATTCTTTCTCTCAACGCCGTACTGGGCACTCTATCCCACGAAGATACGCCACACATCCATCGTCTCACCCTCATCTCTATTTGCTACAATCTTTCACTCTGCGCCACATTCATGGCCCATATGTTTCACTTCCATACACCATTGCACTCCTCACACATATGTCACATACACTTTCCATTTAAGTTTTAATGACACTTCCTTCCTTGTCAGGATCCCTGACAACTCATTAAACTTCTTCTATGCACAACGTACCCTCGCCATAGATGCCGAATTTGCACCTCCACCCCTATTGAGCATATCCCCCAGAAAACAAAACTTCCCTACATTCTCCAAATGCACCCCATTCCTCAGATCCAACTTTTCATCTATGCCATTATCCTCTCCATCACCTGGTCTTTTACACACCTTGCACACAAAAGTACATATTTTCAACTCTAGCCAACAAACCCTGCACACATGAGCATTTCTTCTAGATCCATCCGCTGCGCTCCGTACGTACATCGAATCGAATTATTCCCAACACGTTTCCTAAATATATACAGTACATGGCCACTTCCCTGTCCTTTCAACATCACCACAACTCTTCCTAGACAACATCACCTTAGTTTTGCCAATCTCCATGAACTCCTTCCACTTTGAACAGTACCTTTACCTTCAGTTCCTCCATGCTCTCAGCCATCAAAACCAAATCATCCGTATATACAACAGCTCCCATGGCAGCCCCTCTCTGACCTCTTGCGTCAGTGCCTCCATCACATGCATCACGAACAATAATGGGCTCAGGAACTCAGACCCCTGATGTACTCCAACCTTCACCTCAAACTCTTCACTGTTTCCATGCTTCGTTTTCACCATTGTCCTTGCTTTCTCATACATTGTCATCACCGCTTTCACTAGCCATTCCTCAACTCCCAGCTTCCTCAATGCCCACCTGACCACTTCTCTTGGTACCCTATCAAACGCTTTCTCTAGATCAACAAATACATAATTTAACAGTGTTTTCTTTTTTGCCAGAAACCTCTCCTGTATCTGCCGTACTACAAAGATTGCATCCGTTGTTCCTTTCCCTGGCATGAATCCAAATTGCATTCCATCAATACTTACTTTCTTTCTCAGCCTTCTTTCCAAAACCCTCTCCAATACTTTCATTCCATGTTCTAGCAGCTTTATTGCATGGTGCGCCTCACCCTCTAATGGATCACCTTTCCCCTTGTATATGGGTATAAGAGTACTCAACTCCCAGTCCTTTGGGATCTTTTCCTCATTTACCACCATATTAGAGATTTCCATCATTTTCTTCACCCCTGCGTGTCCAGATGCACGGATTATCTTACCATGCAACTCTGTCGGCCCACAAGCCTTCCCACTTTTCATTTGCTTTATATTGCCTTGTCTACTTCTGTCTCTGCGATGTACTCTCTAGGACCTTCAACTACTCCACATTCTACAATTCTATCCCAATCATTCTCTACATTCAGTAGCCGCTCCATGTATTCTTTCCATCTCTTTTTAACTATATTTCTACGTTCATCCTTCAAGCAGTTCACTCGTCTGCGGCACAGGCTAACTATACATCCTGCCTTTTCTTCGCCATCTGCTTTGCTATCTTGAACACAGATCTGTGCCCTTCCTCTGTATTGAGCTTATCTCCAAATCTCTTTCTTTCGTCAGCTGTTGAGCCTGAGCTCCTACTGAACTACTTTCTTCGCAATCTTCTTTGCTACCACACTCTGCCAACGCTGCCTTCTCCTCGACAGTTCCCTTTGCCTGACACCACTTCTTGAACTTCAGCTTCTTCTCATTCGCCTTCTTGCCAACCTCTTCATTCAACCACCATGTCTGCACATGCCTTCGTGGGCCCTTTGTCCACCCACATGCCTCATTAGCTGCTTTCAAGAACCCATCCCTAGCCTTCTCCCACACCTCATTTACATCACCCTTCCCAGCCTCCTCCTTTCTACTAAGTCATGCAACACCGCATTCCAGAATATATCCTTCTCAACCTGACTTCGTCCAACCTGCGGCGCGTAGCCTGAGATCACATTTACCAAACATTCCCCAATGACCAGTTTCACCATCATCAAACGTTCATTCACACGTACGCTTCACTTCAACTACCTTATCCACAAACTCTTCTAACACACCCACACCATGAATCCCTTCTGGACACCCTTGCCCCAGAAAGTCAACTTATGCTGACAACTCTTTCCTCTCACCATCTTTGTACTTCCAAAATATAAAACAAAAACAAAAATCAAACAAAAGGCAAACATTGACTATACTAGAAATACATTAATGCAAACCCCTCGTGTTCATTGTTTATTATTATTAATGCACTCTGCCTTCAATCTCAGGGAAGGGCTACTCCTTCAAATGCAGGATAAGGGCGTACCACTGAACCCTTAAATTATGTTGGTTACTCCAGACAAAGGATTGCATATTTGTTTACCCTGTTTCACACAAAATGGCTAAAAATGGTACCCTGTTCCAAACTGAAAGAAAGGAAAACATAGGGTACCTTGTGCTACCCTAAATAACTGCCAGCATATAAGAACAGACCTTGGACCAGATCAAAAGTGTGATAATTATTACACTGGTGCTAAAAATGGTAAAAATGAAAACCATTCCCTTTCCAGTGGCACATCCCTGTATAGTCAATATATGGGAGTCCCGTACCTCTCATTGTAGCATACCAGTACAAATTATATTGTCTTTTTGCACAAAATACAATATTTTAACAACCCATTTGTATTGCTGTTTAATTGGCTTATCATACCACATCAAGTATGTGACTATAGCAACCAGAATTTTTGAGTCATGAATTCAAGATTTTCTCTTCGCTGTCTCTCTTTCTCTTGTGCTATTATTTTTGCTGTGTTTTCTGGCATAATTTCTAGCCTTTCTCTTCGCGGTTCCTCTCCGCTGATGTAGTTCTAGACACCGTGTTTAGCCTTCATATTGCGAGTCGCTCTTTTCGTTTCTTCGACTATATTACTCTGATGTAATTTTAGACGCTGTGTTTTGTTTTCCTCAAGTCGCTTTATACTGTAGTTCTCCTTGTAATCGTCCGACTCTTGCTCTAGTCTAGTACTGTTCCCTTCGTTCGTTCGCTTGTTTCTTTGTCTTGTCTTTTCCTTGAATACGTCTCAACATTTCTAGCCTATAAACATTTTTTCTTAATATCCTTAATATCCTTAACCTTATTTCTTGAATGATATTTCATTCTTGGCCTTGAGATATAAAAGGCAATGTCTTTTTCAAAAATTTGCATTTAAAACATTTACATAATAAAACAACATTAGCGGCAATAAAGTGTTATGTCGTATATCAAAGATACATAGAAATTATATAGGATGAGTTAAGGTCTTCGTTAAGGTTTGCATGCAGACTCATTTCGGTAAAGTGTTCTCAATTCGTCAGAATTTATGCCACAACAATAAATTAGATATCGTTAGAAAGCTATTCATTTGTAGAATACATATATGTTATTTACCGGCTGGGAGGTCCGTATAGAAAAATATTTGGCAAATATTTTTCTGTACGGACCGACCAAAACGGTAAATAACTTATTTATTTTTTTGTTACATAATTAGATAAATTAACATAATTGAATTAAGTTGCGTAATCGAGATGACGTTCACGTGATATGCAAAAGTCCAAAGTTTATCGTTCGAGAGTAAACAACTGCCGACATGCAGTCTTTAATACAGGGAAGCTTGGAACCTTTTTTGTCATAAAAAAAACATTCAAAACTCGAAGATCTAGTTACGAAGGGAAGTCAAAATGCAGTCCAAGTGTTTTTAAAGTTTAGTTGATAAAGATTCTTCGTCGTTCTTCTTCGTCGCTTGCTCGTTTTTGGCTGTTCGCTTCAGTGGAAAGTCGCTTTCAATATTTGGCTGACTGCATGAAAATTGAAAGTGTGGTCCTCGAGTTTGAAGACGAAAATGCTTGTCAGTAAGCCATTTGTAATTTGAAGTTTCAAGGACATGAGACGATGAGGTTGGCATGTGGAAAATGTTTGGCTAAAAGGTAAAAGACTTGTAGCGGTTTTGTTGAGCATAGCCGTTGGATAACAGAAGAAAGACAGTTTAGTGTCAAAAGGTTTCACTGGGCTTTTCTATCTTAATCTCGTGGTATGATTTTTTATATATATTTATATATAGTTTCATTAGTGATTCAAAATACTGTGTTCACAAGTTTATGTATGTTTTTCCTACCGTTTTAAACTGTTTTCTTTATAAATGTCAACTCGTAAATTTTGCTTTGTCACAGTTTTCCCAGCGTTTCTTTTAAAATTCGCTGTTTACACATGAATTTGTCAAAATCATTTGGATAATAAAACTCATTTGCATCCCGTAGCTCTCTGTTGAATTTATTTTTTCTGTGGCAAGCGAAATAGTTATGAAAATCGGTCAATTTTAAATGAATTTTAAAATTAAATTTAGGATTCCGTGACCGTGGTCAGATATCGTAAAAAACTGCCCGCTTACGCAGCCAATCAAATTGCAGCATTACCTAGGATTCCGCCCGCTCACGATTGATAAAAAAATAAAACATTGTATTTGATTTTGCGATAAACACAAGCCAATAATAGTTGCGAATTTTTCAAGTAAAACCAGAGAGCTTCGCTCGAGAGGGGCGACTTAATAAATTAAGAACAAAGCGTTTTATTTTGTTCAAAAAAATTTTTTTCAGTTCGATTCCGAGATAAATTTCCAGCAAAACGGTGGCAGCGTTTTTTTATTTATTGCCTGGTTTCGATTTTATGACTTATTTTGTCCGAATGTTGGTCGAAAAACAGCATTTTTAACTTTGGTCGTCAATAAAATCAGCAAAACTCGACATATTTAAAAACGCTGACACCGTTTTGCTGGAAATTTATCTCGGAATTAAACTGCAAAAAAAGATTTTGAACAAAATAAAACGTTTTTTACTTAAGTCGCCCCGAGTGAAGCCCTCTGGTTTTAATTTAAAAATTCACAACTATTACTGGTTTGTGTTCAAAGACAACATTGTATTCTACAAATTAATAGCTTTCTAACGATGTCTATTTTATTTTTGTGCCATAAATTCTGACGAATTGAGAGCGCTTTATGGAAATGACCCTGCAAACCTTAACGAAGACCTTAACCCCAAACATTACCTTATTAAATATGGTTGAGCTATGTCCGCTATTTTGGATAATATATTGTGGTTATAGATGTTATAAATCGTAATATGAAACTGGTCGGATTACATGACCGGTGATTACTTCACTGTATAAGATACAGCAAAGTATATGTTTTTAAAAAATATATAAAGCATGACCTTTTATTATTAACATCAAGTTATCATTATGGTGCATCTGCCATGGTACAGGTTTATGACTCTTTATGTCAGTTCAAAGCTCTTCTCCGTTGTTGCATACATATATTGTTGCTGCATTTTATTTTTTGGAGTCTTTCTCTTCCTTTAACACTTTGAGGCCTGGACCTCTCCCTGTGCTCGGAATAAAATCGTCTGGTGTTAGCCAGAATAAAATACTAAAGACTCGTCTTCAGGATTCAATTGAAGTGTTAATACGTTTACCTGCACGCAATTACATTATATTATATTAGAGCAAAGCGAAAAGGTCGGTAAACTGACGAGATTTTCAGCAACGAAAACTGACCTCCCACCCTTAGCCACACCATTGACGAGTAAAATCGTCTTGAGGGTTCCGCTCGAAACGTCACTATTTCGTTGTTAAAATATTTCAGCAGTTTACCCATATATGCAGCACTCTACTTTTTTTAGTTTTTTATCTTCGTATATTATATTGGCTTATGAATCTGGCTCAGTTTATTGAACATGATATAGTTTAGTTCACTGTATAGTCTAGCTTTTGAAAAAATATTCACTATAGCCTTGGCCTTGGAAACAATTCTGCATGGGCCCTAATTGAGTCTGTTATACCCGCAGGCTGTAATCTTCCAAACCCTATATCATCTAATGCTTTAGGGGCTGTTTACATGAGCCGGGCTAGCTCGGCTAACCGGGCTGTGTCACGAAATTCTTTTCTCGGCCACAAAAAGAGATTTTAATCAACGTTAGGATTCGTTTACGTCTAAACTAAACCAATTCTTCTTTGTACATTTAGTTTACGCGAGTTTCAATCCACAGTGAGATCCTAATCAATCGCGTGTGCCAACACGAGAGAGAGTTTGGAAGTATTCTGAAGCTGCTCAGACCCGTAGGCGATGGTTTACATAGTGTTTACATCAGGCTATATAAACACATGGTGTTCATTTTCTATTTCTTTTATATATAGAGCTGGGTTGTTTTCATGGACCAGACTAGCTGAGCTATAGACTTCGTGTCACGAAATTCTTTCCACAGCCACAAGAGGAGATTTTGGATCAATATCAGGATTTGTTTGCATCTAAACTAATCCAATTCCTTTTTTGCAAATTTAGTTTATGTGAGTCTCAGAATCACACTGTACGATTCTAAACAAGTAAATCAGCTTGGTAGCTCAGGTAATCAGCCTCCTGTGACGTCATAACCGTATTTGCATAGCCTCATGATACAATCACAGTAACTGACCATTCACAGCGTGCGTAGGATGCAACGCATTGATAGCTATGTAGTCTGCATGGTTTAAATACATACATTTGACATCTTGTTGGGCTGGGTTTTCTCCAGTTATACGAAAACTGGCATAAGTGAAAATTTAGTTATTTAGTTGGCATCTGGTTTTACTGTACATACCAAGGCAATATGCACCCTAGATGGGGAAATACGGTGTTTATAAGAAGCTACGTATTCAACCACCGCTTGGGGCGGAGGAATTTTTTCAGCTGAATATTTACAGCTTGGTTTATATTTAAAGAGCCAAGGAAGATGAGAGATGGCGTCCAAAAAGGCACTGGACCGTATGATTATGAAGAATGTATACACCTCAAGCATATTCTCAAGCATATTCCACCGACGAAAATGGGTGAGTGTGCATCAGTTTAGTTCTGAAGTAATTCGCTAGTTTCCGCGGTGTAGCAATTTTCTAATTTTGTAATTTGCTAAGCTCAAGTTAAAGAATTTTGCGAGTATTTACAAAAGAGCACAAGTCGTTCCAGCATTTGTAACAACCTTTGTTCCTTCCTTCCTTCAGTTTTTCCTTCTTTCCTTCTTTCCTTCCTTCCTTCCTTCCTTCCTTCCTTCCTTCCTTCCTTCCTTCCTTCCTTCCTTCCTTCCTTCCTTCCTTCCTTCCTTCCCTCCTTCCCTCCTTCCCTCCTTCCCCTCCTTCCCCTCCTTCCCCTCCCTCCCCTCCCTCCCTCCCCTCACATCAAAAACAATAACCCAAAATTATGGTGTGGTGTGGTGTGGTATGTATGGTGTGCTGTGGTGTGGTGTGGTACGTATAGTGTGGTGTGGTATGGTGTGGTATGGTATGTATGGTGTGGTATGGTATGGTATGGTGTGGTATGTATGGTATGGTGTGGCGTGGGGTATGTATGGTGTGGTGTGGTATGGTGTGGTATGTATGTATGGTGTGGTATGGTATGGTGTGGTGTGGTATGTATGGTGTGGTATGTATGGTGTGGTGTGGTTTGGTATGGTATGGTGTGATTTGGTATGGTATGGTATGGTGTGGTATGTATGGTGTGGTGTGGTGTGGTGTGGTATGGTATGTATGGTGTGGTGTGGTATGTATGGTGTGGTGTGGTATGGTGTGGTGTGGTATGTATGGTGTGCTGTGGTGTGGTATGTATAGTGTGGTGTGGTATGGTGTGGTATGGTATGTATGGTGTGGTATGAATGGTGTGGTATGGTATGGTGTGGTATGGTATGGTGTGGTATGGTATGGTATGGTGTGGTATGGTATGGTGTGGTATGGTGTGGTATGGTATGGTATGGTGTGGTATGTATGGTATGGTGTGGCGTGGGGTATGTATGGTGTGGTGTGGTATGGTATGTATTGTGTAGTGTGGTTTGGTATGATGTGGTGTGGTATGGTATGGTATGGTGTGGTATGGTATGTATGGTGTGGTATGGTATGGTATGGTGTGGTATGGTGTGGTATGTATGGTGTGGTATGTATGGTGTGGTGTGGTATGGTATGTATGGTATGTATGGTATGGTGTAGTGTGGTTTGGTTTTGTATGGTATGATGTGGTGTGGTATGTATGGTGTGGTATGGTATGGTATGTATGGTGTGGTGTGTATGGTATGGTGTGGTTTGGTTTGGTTTGGTATGGTATGTATGGTGTGGCTGTGATATGTATGGTATGGTATGTTGTGGTGTAGTGGTTTGGTATGGTATGGTATGGTATATATGGTGTGGTATGGTATATATGGTGTAGTGTGGTTTGGTGTGGTATGATATGGTATGGTGTGGTATGGTATGGTATGGTGTGGTGTGGTATGGTATGGTGTGGTATGTAGTGTGGTACTATGGTTTGCTATGGTTTGGTATAGTGTTATATCAAAGGTGCGTTTGTTTTTTTTGCACTCACCTGTAGCATTTTGGCCATGTGTCAATAATATATAACAGGAAAATGCAACAAATACTACGACGCAGTTCGTAAACATTCTTTTGTGTTCAAATTCAACAAATAGTAAATCTGAAAAATTAGAGAATAATATTAATTACGTGATTTACGTCAATCCAACCGTGTAAGCAATTGGTCAATCAAAACTTACAATTCATTTTACAATACAATACAATACAATACAATACAATACAATACAATACAATACAATACAATACAATACATTATAAAATAACATGTATACTACGCGAGCCCTGATTGGTCAATTGCCGTGTTTGGATCAGAGTATCCAAACACGCAAAATTCCCGCCAAAACGATTTTTTGAAAATGTTGGACAGTATATCATATTCACTTGTGATTATTTTATAAAAGAAATACCAAATGGTTTTTCCCATGTTTGGAGACTCTTATCCAAACACTTGGGAAATTGCTCGACTTTCGAAAAGCTAAAAACACTCGCCTACGGCTCGTCTTTTGTTACGCTTTTCTCCAGTCTCGCAATTTCCCGCGTGTTTGGATCAGAGTATCGAAACACGGAAAACCATTTGGTAATTTTTTAATACAATACAATACAATACAATACAATACAATACAATACAATACAATACAATACAATACAATACAACGCGATACAACGCAACGCAACGCAACGCATTGCAATGCAACGCAACGCAATGCAATGCAATACAATACAATACAATAAATTGTTGAACACTTCCCGAAGAGGCTTTTCATTAAACAATTACAAAATTATATATAACAGATTATGAATATTAAATTTAATTACCGTATTTATTCCAATAGACGCCCTGGGCGTTTATTGAAAAATTGAGATCTAAAGGGGGGCGTTATTAGAGAGAGGTGTTTATTACAAAATTTGATATTTCAATTATTAAAAAAAAACGTCGCACAAATGTTCACACAATCTCATGATTTTTTGAATAAGATGTAGGTAATTGGACAAACACTGCGGTTATATAATGTAGATGAATGTAAATTTGCAAAGTACACTGTATGTGGTATGTGGCCTTAGGCCAAAATGAGCATCTTGCTATTAAGTAGTTTAGTTTTAGGTTTTTTTTTGGTGGGGCATATGGTAAAACGCGGACTGGACTAGTAAAACACGGACTGGACTCGATTAGTAAAACGCGGACTGGACTCGATTAGTAAAACGTGGACTGGACTCGATTAGTAAAACACGGACTGGACTGGACTAGTAAAACGTGGACTGGACTCCATTAGTAAAACGCGGACTGGACTCGATTAGTAAAACGTGGACTAGACTTGATTAGTAAAACACGGACTGGACTTGATCAGTAAAACGTGGACTGGACTCGATTAGTAAAACACGGACTGGACTGGACTAGTAAAACGCGGACTGGACTCGATTAGTAAAACACGGACTGGACTGGATTAGTAAAACGCGGACTAGACTCGATTAGTAAAACGTGGACTGGACTCGATTAGTAAAACGTGGACTGGACTTGATTAGTAAAACGTGGACTGGACTCGATTAGTAAAACACGGACTGGACTGGACTAGTAAAACACGGACTGGACTCGATTAGTAAAACGCGGACTGGACTCGATTAGTAAAACGTGGACTGGACTCGATTAGTAAAACACGGACTGGACTGGACTAGTAAAACACGGACTGGACTCGATTAGTAAAACACGGACTGGACTGGATTAGTAAAACGCGGACTAGACTCGATTAGTAAAACGTGGACTGGACTCGATTAGTAAAACACGGACTGGACTCGATTAGTAAAACACGGACTGGACTCGATTAGTAAAACACGGACTGGACTCGATTAGTAAAACACGGACTGGACTGGACTAGTAAAACACGGACTGGACTCGACTAGTAAAACACGGACTGGACTTGATTAGTAAAACACGGACTGGACTCAATTAGTAAAACACGGACTGGACTCGATTAGTAAAACACGGACTGGACTGGACTAGTAAAACACGGACTGGACTCGACTAGTAAAACACGGACTGGACTTGATTAGTAAAACGCGGACTGGACTCGATTAGTAAAACGCGGACTGGACTCGATTAGTAAAACGCGGACTGGACTCGATTAGTAAAACACGGACTGGACTCGATTAGTAAAACACGGACTGGACTCGATTAGTAAAACGCGGACTGGACTCGATTAGTAAAACGTGGACTGGACTCGATTAGTAAAACGCGGACTAGACTCGATTAGTAAAACGCGGACTGGACTCGATTAGTAAAACGCGGACTGGACTCGATTAGTAAAACGCGGACTGGACTCGATTAGTAAAACACGGACTGGACTCGATTAGTAAAACGCGGACTGGACTCGATTAGTAAAACGCGGACTGGACTCGATTAGTAAAACGCGGACTGGACTCGATTAGTAAAAGGCGGACTGGACTCGATTAGTAAAACACGGACTGGACTCGATTAGTAAAACGCGGACTGGACTCGATTAGTAAAACGTGGACTGGACTCGATTAGTAAAACGTGGACTAGACTCGATTAGTAAAACGCGGACTGGACTCGATTAGTAAAACGCGGACTGGACTCGATTAGTAAAACGCGGACTGGACTCGATTAGTAAAACACGGACTGGACTCGATTAGTAAAACGCGGACTGGACTCGATTAGTAAAACGCGGACTGGACTCGATTAGTAAAACGCGGACTGGACTCGATTAGTAAAAGGCGGACTGGACTCGATTAGTAAAACGCGGACTGGACTCGATTAGTAAAACGCGGACTGGACTCGATTAGTAAAACGTGGACTGGACTCGATTAGTAAAACGCGGACTGGACTCGATTAGTAAAACGTGGACTAGACTCGATTAGTAAAACGCGGACTGGACTCGATTAGTAAAACACGGACTGGACTTGATTAGTAAAACGCGGACTGGACTCGATTAGTAAAACGCGGACTGGACTTGATTAGTAAAACGCGGACTGGACTCGATTAGTAAAACGCGGACTGGACTTGATTAGTAAAACACGGACTGGACTCGATTAGTAAAACGCGGACTGGACTCGATTAGTAAAACACGGACTGGACTTGATTAGTAAAACGCGGACTGGACTCGATTAGTAAAACGCGGACTGGACTCGATTAGTAAAACGCGGACTGGACTCAATTAGTAAAACACGGACTGGACTTGATTAGTAAAACACGGACTGGACTCGATTAGTAAAACACGGACTGGACTCGACTAGTAAAACACGGACTGGACTCGATTAGTAAAACACAGACTACATAAATACGCGTGTAATACAGTGAAACCTTATAATCTTCCGTGTAATTTGCTTAGCTACATTTTTATGGCATCTTTGACCACAATCCGAAGGTTTAATCATTTAAAGTTGATCGATTTTCATAATTACTAGCTATTACTCATAACCATTTTGCTTGACAATGGAGAAAATAGATTCAGACAAAACTATATGTACGGATGCTTATCCAAATGCTTCCAACAATTGTCTCTTGTGAAAACAACCGTTATTAAACGAACAGTGGCGTAGCGAGGAATTAATTGTAGGTTGCTATAGGCCACAAAATAATTTTTGAATGTTTGGAAATTTTATGTGTGTTCAGGCTATAGTGTTCATGTACAAGCTTTTAAGTCTCTGCAATCTGCATGACGGACAAACTATATAACTTAACGTTTATTTCTGTTGCTTGTTTTGTATTTTCTTATATATTTATACCTCACAACCCCTTGTAACATTATTGGTTACATTTTGTAAGATTATTTTGGCGTCACCTTGACTTGACATTGACGTCATCTATATAGACCATCTATAGCTGAGCGTGGCTACTAAACACATTTTCTGTGGATAAGCTAGTCGATCAAAAATTCAGGAAATAATTTAAGAAAAAAGCAGCTACTTTGAAATCAGAACCTTTACTATGCAATGCATAAATAATAAATATTGCAAAAAGATCGACTTAATTTATACAGTATATAGCCTTGCCTACTTGAAGCTTTGCCGGCTTGCATGCAATATGGAAAGTATCGATATACCGAAAGATATCAATAAACAAACATAACCCCAAGGCCAAGAAAAATTGGAAGAATATTAATTCAATTATTGGGAAAGGTGACCAAGATATTTCTTTGGCAGTCTTTGCTCAAAACTGACGCAAAGTATGTAAAATAGCTTTTAGAAACATTGCGCCAACAGCTGTATCTCTCTTCTCCCGCATAATTTGAGTCTAACACTTTTGAAGCATCTTTTGTACATATCTGCTCGTGCAATAAACCTAAAATCGGGCCAAACTAGCTTTACATCCCTCCCCCCCCCCCCCCCCAAATACTGATTTAATATGCAAACAATACCTGGGTCAGGTGTTCATTCGGGTTACTGGAAAGTGCAGAGGTCTCTATAACGTGCGAGCAAAGAGGTGGGAGTGGGCCGAGGAAGATCAGATCGGAGGCTGAATGTGGTGCAGGACTATCCTGAATTGTCAATTTAAAGTGTCTAGAATTGAGGATGATCCTGATGCCTAGGGGACTTCTCTGTCCCACATGCGGGATGTTAAACTAAAAAGCATATAACAAAAAAACAGTAGGGGTGTTGTGGTCAGGGTCTGAGAGGTGGAACTTTCTCCCTGCGGGGTTGTGGTTAGATTTAGGGTTACTGGGGGCAGTAGTATAGTCACAGCTATAGAACACCTAGTCAGCACTTTTTAAGGATTTTTATTTTGATATTTTTATTTTTTTGGAAATTTTTTTCTTGTGAAATTTTTTTGTGAAATTTTCTTGTGAAATTTTATTCTTGTGAAATTTTTTTGTGAAATTTTATTCTTGTGAAATTTTATTCTCGTGAAATTTTTTTGTGAAATTTTTTTGTGAAATTTTATTCTTGTGAAATTTTATTTTTGTGAAATTTTATTCTTGTGAAATTTTTTCTGTGGTTTATTTATATCTTTTTTACCATTTTTATTTTAATGATTTATATATATATTTTATATATTTTTATATTTTCATGATTTATATATTAAATTTTTGCCGCGGGTGTAGACCGGATACATAATTCAAATGAGAAAAGCCTAACTGGGGTTAAATAATTGTAAAATGCTTACGGTGATCTATTTCGTAAGTGTAATTGTGAAAAGTTGGTTACAGAAACGTAGAGAAAATAATGGCACATCTGTTTGAACAAATGTACGTCGACGAAATTGATTTTGAAGAGACCCTAACTCCTCAACGATTGATTGATCTCGTCTTTACGGAGTTTGTCTATAGACAGATTCAGCAATTAGAGAAACTAAAATCATGCGTGAAGACGGATGAGATCGATGGTAATCAATGGACGACTATGAGAGAACATTATAAAATCTCAGACGAAGGCGAACGATGGTTGAGTTACGCAGACCAAGCTGTTTCGATGATTAATCATGAAAATATTTGGAGAGGGATTGTAGAAGCTTGTAAAGTGTTAAAGTACCCTGAGCCTTTGGCTGCCTACAGACGTTATTTTGAAAGTCTTTTTAATATGACTTGGTTAGTGTGGTCAAAGATGTATGCTGAAACTGAAAGAAGTGGATGCATTAATAATTTAATGGACTATATCATATGTGTCTGTAAATTAAAGTCCCATGCAGACAGCAGTGTAATCTATCTTTTCAATTAAAACGTTTTAATATCCTACTGCATAGCTTCTCTTTTGCCATACGTTTATTGACTGCCGTATCATTGATACACGGGTTGGACAAAACTTTTCAAATGGGGACCTGTTACAGTAAATCACCAAATGCCGATAGGGTAAAGAGAAACAAAAACCATAATAGACAGAAAATGTTTAGGATTGGTATTAGTTTTGGTCGTAATGATTTAAATTTGGAAGGTCAGCTGCAAATGAGATACAATAGTAAAACTATTAAAAACTATGGATGTTTTGAAAACGGTACCAATGTTCAAAAAAACAATATTTTGTCTTCCATTGTGTCTACTGCCACGACGGTGTCGCAACAGTTAGACGCTAATACCACAGAGTTAGAAACACAAACGTATACCGTTCTTTCATAATAAAAAGAAACTCTTTGATTGTCCATTATGAAACAAAGCGTGACCGAGACAACATAGAATGAATGAAATTGACGAGTATTTGTCAAGTGTTTATTTTGACCCGAAACGTTCTGGTGGTATTGGAGGTGTAGATCGTTTGTATCGTGATGTAAAAGAAGAAGGCAAACACAAACTGAGTCTCGAAACAGATTCTAGAATGGTTAATGAAACAGGACGCATACACTTTACACAAGCCAGTTCGACGAAACTTTAAGAGAAACCGTGTTGTAGTTGGAGGTATTGATGAACAATGGCAAATGGATTTAGCAGACATGCAGTCAATGCAAAAATTTAACGACGGATATCGTTATTTGCTTGTCTGTGTTGACGTGTTTTCCAAGTACGCACGGGTGGTTCCTCTCAAGACGAAAACAGGTCTTGCACTTGTCGACGCTTTTAAAGTAATTTTGTCGTCAGGGAGAAAGCCAGAGAAAATTTTGACTGATCGGGGAACGGAATTCTTTAACAAACATTTTCAAACGCTGATGAGCAATGAAGAGATTCATTTGAATAATACGTTTAACGAGACAAAGGCTTCAATCGTTGAACGATTAATTCGTACATAAAGACCAAAATGTGGCGTTACTTCACGGCGAAGAAAACCATGAGATACATTGACATGTTGCCTGATTTAGTTTATGCCTACAATCATACAGTTCATCGCAGTATAAAAACAAAACCTGCTCTTGTAAATAACGCAATCGAAGATAAAGTATGGCATACATTGTACGACAGCGACATAGATGATTTACAACCTGTACACTACAAATTTAAAATAGGTGATCAAGTCAGAATTAGTAAAATTAAGCGTAAGTTTGAAACGGGGATATTTGCCAAATTTTTCAAAATAAATATTTACAATAAGCAAGACAATATCACGACGACCTCCTGTCTACAAGATTAAAGATTTCGATGGTGAAAAGCTCCAAGGAACATTCTACGAGAAAGAACTTCAGAAGGTCATCAAACATGACGATACTTATGAAATAGAGAAGATTCTAAAGAAACGGGGAAAAGGAAAAAATGTACAATATTTTGTAAAATGGTTAGGTTATCCAAACAAATTTAATTCGTGGGTTACTGCTTCTCAAATAAATCGTTTTTAAACATTTGAATGTGTTGTGTTCTTTTATTATCCCTTGTATGATCATGATGAACGGAACACATTTTTACCTGACGCTTCCTAGCAATGCATCTCTCTCTACATTTCCCAATAACACTACAACCAGTTATCGAGTGAAATTACCTCAGACAGTTGATCTTAACGGTAACTGGGAAGTCGGTCTATACTCGATGACTTATCCCCACACGTGGTATAATCTCCAGCGTGGTGAAAACCGCTTGTACTACAGTGATGATGGTGTTATTTTTATGGTTACTTTTGTGGACTATGGGTTTTATAATTCCATGACAGATTTTATTAAATCTGTAAAGCCTTGTCAAAAGACACAAAAGGGATATTTCAATGACGTTTGATATTCGAACTGAAAAAGTGACAGTTCGCTTAAAAAATGGGTACGCGTTTGCTATGAAAAGTGCATTTAATGGTTTCCCATTGTTCATGTGCAGTGCTGTTGTTGTTTTATTTACTATATAGCAGTCAAAAACTATACAGTAAATTAAGCTAGGATGGAAACAGCCAGATGAAAAGGTGAGAACAGGAGTGCAAACTTTCTTATGTAAAATACATTTTCGTCGTGCAAAGCTTCAAACAACATAGGAGTGAGAAAGCTATTCTTGTACGAGTCTAAAGACGTACTGATACTTGATATTTCATAATATACATCTAATGTCATTTTCTTATTCTGCTCCTTTAATTTTTTGTTTGAATCTGTAAAACGGCCTCTGACAACTAGATTGTTTATTTTTCACGTTTACTCATGTTGTTTTCGGTACGAATGCGGAATGCTTTTTAAACAAAATGACACTTGAAACTGGTACTAATGGCATATTCTACACTAAGTTTGTGTTGATGTTTTGTCATCCTCTTCGGAGTAACGAAACTCTAATATATGGTTTATATTATAACGAAAAGTTTGATTTAATTTCTTGACTGACAAACTTCGTGCACGTTTTGAAAAGACAATAATGACTTTTACTATAGCAACAAATAAACAATTACTGCATGATTAGTTCGACAGCATAGCACAACCAATCAAAATTGAAAATACACGTTTAGCAAAGCGTGATAAAATGATGCAATAAAAGGGAAAAAATATTAATTTTTTAAACCTTTTCGAGCCTTCGCGGTTCGCTCAAGACCGGTGGCCGTGTCCAAAAACATTTTGATCCTGCAAATCGCACAGGGGCCTAGAAATTTGCCTCACTTTTTGCCCCACGAATGACTGGACTAATTAGCGTTCCAGAGAGAGTTCCAGTGCATAAACCATGTGACAGACTAGGGGGGGGGGGGTAGCGTGATTGCATCAGTTGTCCTGAGGGCTCAACTTTTGTATCTTTCCACTTGCCCCCCCCCCAAAAAAAAAAATTATAAAACTTGCCCTCCCAGATTTCTTAGTCTAGCTACGTGCCTGCTTGAGTTTGCAAGCCGCAACAACAGAATTCACAAACATCAACTTTCCATCTTCAACATTGAACAATATTGCAACTTGTGATGTTGAATGTTGCGACTTCTACGCGCTTCAGAGCTCAACTTTCAACATTAGAAGTCGCAACATTCAACATTAGATGATTACCAATCCGCCAAAATTATGACGTCATGGCAACCCGAGCGAGTTCTAGTTGACTGGGCGATCGCATTGCACGTGTCTAATTCTTTAAGGTTTTTAAGGAGTATAGCATTCTTAATATGGAACAAGAGTTTAAATCCGTGAAGGATACTCTTCAGCGTGTTGTAGATCAACTAGAACGAATTGAAAATCATCAAGGACTGTTTATAACTGCACAAATATTCACATTTCACTTATCATCGTCATCATAATCTTTATTTTATAAAAAAGAGATAGTCTAATTGGCGCGCCTCGCGAGTCGCGAGTAAATGGCGCGAGTAGCGACTAAATGGCGCGAGTAAACTTTTGTCGCGGGCTTTTGTTCCGGCTTTAATTTTGCCTGGATCTTTTTCTTCGGTTTTGCTACCGGGGGACAAAGAACCTAAAAATATAGATGCAATAATAGATTAACTCAAATTTCCTCAGCGTGTGTTCAGTTGTTTACGCACAGCGAATGGACAGCGATCATGATGCCAGACTGGAAAGTTTGCAAACTGCGCGACCGAGATCAGAATTTTCCGAAATTTTGCGCGCCCAATTTTCGAGTTTGCGCGCCCGGTACGAAAATTTGCGCGGATATTTTTTCCTTTTTCACGCTTTGCTGCGCGCTCGCGCTTGAAATATTGCGCAATAGCTTTTCCGACGCGGCTGATTTTAAAATTGCGCGCCTGATCGGAAATTCTCGAAATTTGCGTGCCCAGGCGCGCATTTGGTCCGAAATTGCGTTGCGAGATACAAACTTTCCAGTCTGGTCATGATGTATCTTCTAAACGTTGTAATCGTCTGTCGTTTTTTATATCGTAGGTATCAGCCTATTATAATCTGGAGTCAGAACTATTATGTAGTGGGGGTGCTACGTGGTCGACGTTTTCTCGCTTCTCCTCGACTATAAACTATAATATGTCGGTATATATAACACGATCTTAAAACGCTTTATCCATACAAATAAATGCTTGATGAGAACCATCGACTAATATTCGGCCACAATAATTGTCGACATGAAAATCGATAGAAGTCGGCTAAGTATATTGGTAAGTTGGATGGAGCGCGATATAAAGAAACGACAGACGATTTATACAGCGTTTAGAAGATACATCGCTGTGACGCTGTCCATTCTCTGTGCGTAAGCAACCGAACACACGCTGAGGAAATTTGAGATAATCTATTATTGCATCTATATTTTTTGGTTCTTTGTCCCCCGGTAGCAAAACCGGAGAAAACGATCCAGGCAAAATTAAAGCCGGAACAAAAGCCCGCGACAAAAGTTTACTCGCGCCATTTAGTCGATACTCGCGCCATTTAGTCGCGAGGCGCGCCAATTAGACTATCTCTATAAAAAACACCGTATCGCTTTATTTTACATGGTCTTCCTGTTACAATAATATTACTCAAACTCATTAATAATGTATGAAGAAAATTCAAAATAAAAAAATATTTAATCATTATTTAGAAACGGCCGAATTTCGCTCTTTAATCTCGATTTTCTCTCAAAATACAGATTCTGGAACAGTTTTCCAGAATCTCTCAGATCTGTAACCTCTCTCACTGCTTTTAAGACAGGTTTAGAATACTTCATAACAAACAATCGATCTGACTCCCACACGGCAATCAGGTAGAACAGTATTTTAATTTCTTTGTGCTTCTGTTTTTAAAAATATTTTAATAATTTTGTAATTACTGATGATTTCCCGTGTTTAAATAAAGTCGATGTATGTATGTATGTATTCGTTTGAGAATCAAGTTCGAACTCAGCTTCGCCTCGTATTTTCAACCCGCTTATCTGTATTTAGAAATCAGAGGAAGAACACTTTACTCGTGTGTTTTAGCTATTGCATAAAATACATATTAAAAGTCCACTAAAATAGGTTTTTAAATTACTATATATTTTAATAATTTACTTATTGTAACAGGAAGACCATGTAAAATAAAGCGATACCGTGTTTTTTATAAAATAAAATTATGATGACGATAAGTGAAATGTGTGAATATTTATGCAGTTGATGATTTTCAATTCGTTCTAGTAAACTCTTGTTCCATGTTAAAAATGCTATGCTCCTTAAAAACCTTAAAGAGTTGGACGCGTGCAATGCGATCGCTGAAGAAACTATATATGGCTTGTTCGTGAGGATATCGTGTGTCAACAAGAACTCGCTCGGGTTGCCATGACGTCATAATTTTGGCGGATTGGTACGTGCTTCAGAGCTCAACTTTCAACATTAGAAGTCGCAACATTCAACATTTAGAAGTCGCAAAATTCAACATCACAAGTTGCAATATTGTTCAATGTTGAAGATGGAAAGTTGATGTTTGTGAATTCTGTTGTTGGGGCTTGCAAACTCAAGGGTTTTAATCTTGAATTGTTGCGTTCTTCAAAGTTGAATGTTGATGTGCGTCAACAGTTAAATGTTGCCGTACAATGTTGATTCACAACATTGATTTTTGGCGGCGATAGAACGCCATACGTATGAGATGTATACTTAAAGATTAATTGTATGTCTGAATATAATAATATATATTGAGCTTGACGAACGTCTACCCAAACGTTACTTTGTTACGTTACACCACATGCATATAGGTATCACTCATGATATCAAAGATCCTATTTTTTTTTGTTTCAATTGCTTTTTTTGCTATATTTTTACTGTTCGTGCACAATTGGTTCTTATCTGATAAACTTTCATGTCGTGACTCGCCCGATGCGTCACCCGACTATAGTGACCTTCTAGTCTATTTCAGAGTCGATTTAATTTCGCAGGAGGGATATTTGTTTATAGTAGACATATATAGATAGATACTAAATGGCTATAGCAGTATAGGTAAATCTTGCTT
Organism: Paragorgia papillata; assembly: GCA_035771165.1. Taxonomy (NCBI): domain Eukaryota; kingdom Metazoa; phylum Cnidaria; class Anthozoa; order Scleralcyonacea; family Coralliidae; genus Paragorgia; species Paragorgia papillata. Next base: position 4,514,836 of record JAWNZC010000314.1, on the reverse strand, counting down.
AGAAAGAGGTCCGTTGTTGAAGTAACTACTTCGACGTCATATTTAACCCTCTGGTCACAAAATAGATTGTTTGTGCGAGTATGGCCGAAGTACCAAGCATTTTGCTAAATCATCGATTTACACGAACCGCACATTATATTAGTTCAATCATTAGTATACTTTACATTCACAGAGTGTTAAGAAATATGAGGATCTTACCTTGGGAGTCATTGACGATATATCAGGCACAAAAACCCGCGAACGTAGTCTTTTAGATGGATATATAGACAAGATGACTCGGTGTATTGAATATTCGTTACGCCAATCATTTCCTTGTTATTATCCGAATTTTCTGTCTATTATAACCAGTGACTATAGGCTTAGTATATGTCTGATTAAAAGGTTCAGTTCAGTTTTGGAATGCTTTGTTATTTACGCGGCTCTCAGCATGGATGTCTTTTTTTTACCTCATCCTGCAGTTCAGTTATGAATTCCCGGTCTATAGGATTAAAAGAAGTTGTCCCAGGGTGTACTGTTTTAAGAAATATTGAGATAATATAGTGGATACAAGCATCAAGCGCTGAATCTAAATGGATGTGCAGGCTCAAGGCTACATGAACGCCTTCTCGAATGGCCAGCAGGCTCGTTGTTCAACTAAACTGTACGCGCTACGTAATACTCTATACATCCAAAAATAGGTAAAATGTTTTAGTGCTATTCAGGGAAGGAGTTTAAAACATGGTTTAAAGAACTTGTGTTGAAATATATTGGTATTGTCTGTCTTCAGTGCTGGTTTCAAGCGATATAAACATTACAAAAGAATTAATTTCTTTGGCGGGAAGTTGTATAGCTTTGCAATTATAAATTGGCTGGTATCCATAATAAATGTTACAGAATGAAGTATTGTATCAGATTCTATCTTATCTTCAGTGTATAACCGCATCATGATCACAACAAGAGAAGCACCCAACATACATCTACACATACATATATGTATGAATTATAAGACAGCATTGTTTCAGTAAGGCGAGTTTATATTCTAAAATCTCCTGCACACGACCAACTTTTCCTTGACGAGTTTTTCCTGGCGGGATTTATTTTCTCGTTGGTCATGTCACCTTTTAGTCTCCCTCGCAGCCGTTGTTAGGGTCGCTCCCAAACTCGCTCCCCACCTTTCGGTCATGGTTCAGTGTCCTTGTCTATCGCCGTACTCTACTGCGAAGTCAAATGCCATAAAGTTAAACATATGCCATTTTGGTTTAATTCGCAAGAAAGTTGTGCGGACAAATACAAGTGATTGTTGTTGGTGGTGCCGGGTGGTGGTGGTGGTGTTGTTGATGATGATGATGTTGTTGTTGTTGGTGGTGGTGGTGTTGTTGTTGTTGTTGGTGTTGGTGGTGGTGGTGATGATGTTGTTTTGCTGCTGCTGCTGTTGTTGCTGCTGGTGGTCTTGATGTTGTTGTTGTTGCTGTTGTTGTTTTTGTTGCTGCTGCTGCTGTTGTTGTTGTTGTTGTTGATTACGATGATGGTGATGATGGGGAGGAGGGGGTGGTGATGCTGCTGTTGTTGCTGCTGGTGGTCTTGATGTTGCTGCTTGTGGTCTTGATGTTGCTGCTTGTGGTCTTGATGTTGTTGTTGTTGCTGTTGTTGTTGTTGTTGTTGTTGATTATGATGATGAAGATGGTGATGATTACGATGGTGATGATTACGATGATGATGATTATGATTATGATGTTGCGGTATGACTGTTGTTGTTATTGTTACTGTTATTGTCGTCGTCGTTATTGTTGTTATAGCTGATGCCGTTGTTGTTGCTGTTGGTTGACGTTCTCGATGTTGTTCTTCAGGCCTATTTACACGATACGATTTGTAGTATACGATTGTCATCTTGGTGTATGTAATCAAGTTGTACATGCGTGTCAACATTCGTCATCGAATTATGATTCGTTGGTGAATGTTAATACGCGTGTACAACTTAATTATATACACCAAGATGGCAATCGTATACTACACGTCGTATCGTGTAAATCGGATCGGCCTTTACTGCTATTGTTGTTGTTGTTGTTACCACACCTGCGCTTTTAATAATTAAAGCTCGATGTATTTTAAGCAGACAAGACGTGTAAATTAAACCGGTATTTGGTTTTATTGTATACATAAAGTTCATTAAATATTCTATCTTGAACTATTATTAATTATTTGACGCACATCAGCATCCTGATGACGTGTCGAGTTCCTTGAGCTGATTTGACCAATTATCATTACCTGATACAATCTCGTACCCAGCGCCTGCGATCCTTTTGGCTACTACCAAGAATCAGAGGCTCTGGGAAACTCCGATGAAAATCGTCATCTGATTGGTTAGTTTAAAAACAGTAAAATTTCAAATAGTGTGCACGTTGCTAACTTGTTTAATCGATTTCTCGACGTTCTGTAACACAGAATTATACACGACAGACCCAAAATATAATTGAACACATGACATAATTCAAAACAGCAAAAATACCGACAATTTACAAGTTAAAACTATTATTATTGTCGCTTCGTCGCCCAACAAACATACATCGCCTGACTCGTCTCGTAATTCTTCGCAGTTTCGTCTCAGAACTTTAAAATTATTGGTACGCGCTTCAGAGCTCAACTTTCAACATTAGAAGTCGCAACATTCAACATTTAGAAGTCGCAAAATTCAACATCACAAGTTGCAATATTGTTCAATGTTGAAGATGGAAAGTTGATGTTTGTGAATTCTGTTGTTGCGGCTTGCAAACTCAAGCAGGCACGTAGCTAGACTAAGAAATCTGGGAGGGCAAGTTTTATTTATTTATTTATTTTGGGGGGGGGGGGGGGGGGGGGGGGGGGGGGGGGCAAGTGGAAAGGTACAAAAGTTGAGCCCTCAGGACAACTGTTGCAATCACGCTACCCCCCCCCCCCCCAGTCTGTCACATGGTTTATGCACTGGAACTCTCTCTGGAACGCTAATTAGTCCAGTCATTCGTGGGGCAAAAAGTGAGGCAAATTTCTAGGCCCCTGTGCGATTTGCAGGATACAAAATGTTTTTGGACACGGCCACCGGTCTTGAGCGAACCGCGAAGGCTCGAAAAGGTTTTAAAAAAAAAGATTTTCAATTCGTTCTAGTAAACTCTTTGTTCCATGTTAAAAATGCTATGCTCCTTAAAAACCTTAAAGAGTTGGACGCGTGCAATGCGATCGCTGAAGAAACTATATATGGCTTGTTCGTGAGGATATCGTGTCTCAACAAGAACTCGCTCGGGTTGCCATGACGTCATAATTTTGGCGGATTGGTACGCGCTTCAGAGCTCAACTTTCAAGATTAGAAGTCGCAACACTCAACCGGTTAGAAGTCGCAAAATTCAACATCACAAGTTGCAAGATGGAAAGTTGATGTTTTGTGAATTCTGTTGTTGCGGCTTGCAAACTCAAGGGTTTTAATCTTGAATTGTTGCGTTCTTCAAAGTTGAATGTTGATGTGCGTCAACAGTTAAATGTTGCCGTACAATGTTGATTCACAACATTGATTTTTGGCGGCGATAGAACGCCATACGTATGAGATGTATACTTAAAGATTAATTGTATGTCTGAATATAATAATATATATTGAGCTTGACGAACGTCTACCCAAACGTTACTTTGTTACGTTACACCACATGCATATAGGTATCACTCATGATATCAAAGATCCTATTTTTTTTTTGTTTCAATTGCTTTTTTTGCTATATTTTTACTGTTCGTGCACAATTGGTTCTTATCTGATAAACTTTCATGTCGTGACTCGCCCGATGCGTCACCCGACTATAGTGACCTTCTAGTCTATTTCAGAGTCGATTTAATTTCGCAGGAGGGATATTTGTTTATAGTAGACATATATAGATAGATACTAAATGGCTATAGCAGTATAGGTAAATCTTGCTTAGAAAGAGGTCCGTTGTTGAAGTAACTACTTCGACGTCATATTTAACCCTCTGGTCACAAAATAGATTGTTTGTGCGAGTATGGCCGAAGTACCAAGCATTTTGCTAAATCATCGATTTACACGAACCGCACATTATATTAGTTCAATCATTAGTATACTTTACATTCACAGAGTGTTAAGAAATATGAGGATCTTACCTTGGGAGTCATTGACGATATATCAGGCACAAAAACCCGCGAACGTAGTCTTTTAGATGGATATATAGACAAGATGACTCGGTGTATTGAATATTCGTTACGCCAATCATTTCCTTGTTATTATCCGAATTTTCTGTCTATTATAACCAGTGACTATAGGCTTAGTATATGTCTGATTAAAAGGTTCAGTTCAGTTTTGGAATGCTTTTGTTATTTACGCGGCTCTCAGCATGGATGTCTTTTTTTTACCTCATCCTGCAGTTCAGTTATGAATTCCCGGTCTATAGGATTAAAAGAAGTTGTCCCAGGGTGTACTGTTTTTAAGAAATATTGAGATAATATAGTGGATACAAGCATCAAGCGCTGAATCTAAATGGATGTGCAGGCTCAAGGCTACATGAACGCCTTCTCGAATGGCCAGCAGGCTCGTTGTTCAACTAAACTGTACGCGCTACGTAATACTCTATACATCCAAAAATAGGTAAAATGTTTTAGTGCTATTCAGGGAAGGAGTTTAAAACATGGTTTTAAAGAACTTGTGTTGAAATATATTGGTATTGTCTGTCTTCAGTGCTGGTTTTCAAGCGATATAAACATTACAAAAGAATTAATTTCTTTGGCGGGAAGTTGTATAGCTTTGCAATTATAAATTGGCTGGTATCCATAATAAATGTTACAGAATGAAGTATTGTATCAGATTCTATCTTATCTTCAGTGTATAACCGCATCATGATCACAACAAGAGAAGCACCCAACATACATCTACACATACATATATGTATGAATTATAAGACAGCATTGTTTCAGTAAGGCGAGTTTATATTCTAAAATCTCCTGCACACGACCAACTTTTCCTTGACGAGTTTTTCCTGGCGGGATTTATTTTCTCGTTGGTCATGTCACCTTTTAGTCTCCCTCGCAGCCGTTGTTAGGGTCGCTCCCAAACTCGCTCCCCACCTTTCGGTCATGGTTCAGTGTCCCTTGTCTATCGCCGTACTCTACTGCGAAGTCAAATGCCATAAAGTTAAACATATGCCATTTTGGTTTAATTCGCAAGAAAGTTGTGCGGACAAATACAAGTGATTGTTGTTGGTGGTGCCGGGTGGTGGTGGTGGTGTTGTTGATGATGATGATGTTGTTGTTGTTGGTGGTGGTGGTGTTGTTGTTGTTGTTGGTGTTGGTGGTGGTGGTGATGATGTTGTTTTGCTGCTGCTGCTGTTGTTGCTGCTGGTGGTCTTGATGTTGTTGTTGTTGCTGTTGTTGTTTTTGTTGCTGCTGCTGCTGTTGTTGTTGTTGTTGTTGATTACGATGATGGTGATGATGGGGAGGAGGGGGTGGTGATGCTGCTGTTGTTGCTGCTGGTGGTCTTGATGTTGCTGCTTGTGGTCTTGATGTTGCTGCTTGTGGTCTTGATGTTGTTGTTGTTGCTGTTGTTGTTGTTGTTGTTGTTGATTATGATGATGAAGATGGTGATGATTACGATGGTGATGATTACGATGATGATGATTATGATTATGATGTTGCGGTATGACTGTTGTTGTTATTGTTACTGTTATTGTCGTCGTCGTTATTGTTGTTATAGCTGATGCCGTTGTTGTTGCTGTTGGTTGACGTTCTCGATGTTGTTCTTCAGGCCTATTTACAACGATACGATTTGTAGTATACGATTGTCCATCTTGGTGTATGTAATCAAGTTGTACATGCGTGTCAACATTCGTCATCGAATTATGATTCGTTGGTGAATGTTAATACGCGTGTACAACTTAATTATATACACCAAGATGGCAATCGTATACTACACGTCGTATCGTGTAAATCGGATCGGCCTTTACTGCTATTGTTGTTGTTGTTGTTACCACACCTGCGCTTTTAATAATTAAAGCTCGATGTATTTTAAGCAGACAAGACGTGTAAATTAAACCGGTATTTGGTTTTATTGTATACATAAAGTTCATTAAATATTCTATCTTGAACTATTATTAATTATTTGACGCACATCAGCATCCTGATGACGTGTCGAGTTCCTTGAGCTGATTTGACCAATTATCATTACCTGATACAATCTCGTACCCAGCGCCTGCGATCCTTTTGGCTACTACCAAGAATCAGAGGCTCTGGGAAACTCCGATGAAAATCGTCATCTGATTGGTTAGTTTAAAAACAGTAAAATTTCAAATAGTGTGCACGTTGCTAACTTGTTTAATCGATTTCTCGACGTTCTGTAACACAGAATTATACACGACAGACCCAAAATATAATTGAACACATGACATAATTCAAAACAGCAAAAATACCGACAATTTACAAGTTAAAACTATTATTATTGTCGCTTCGTCGCCCAACAAACATACATCGCCTGACTCGTCTCGTAATTCTTCGCAGTTTCGTCTCAGAACTTTAAAATTATTGGTACGCGCTTCAGAGCTCAACTTTCAACATTAGAAGTCGCAACATTCAACATTTAGAAGTCGCAAAATTCAACATCACAAGTTGCAATATTGTTCAATGTTGAAGATGGAAAGTTGATGTTTGTGAATTCTGTTGTTGCGGCTTGCAAACTCAAGCAGGCACGTAGCTAGACTAAGAAATCTGGGAGGGCAAGTTTTATTTATTTATTTATTTTGGGGGGGGGGGGGGGGGGGGGGGGCAAGTGGAAAGGTACAAAAGTTGAGCCCTCAGGACAACTGATGCAATCACGCTACCCCCCCCCCCCCCCAGTCTGTCACATGGTTTATGCACTGGAACTCTCTCTGGAACGCTAATTAGTCCAGTCATTCGTGGGGCAAAAAGTGAGGCAAATTTCTAGGCCCCTGTGCGATTTGCAGGATACAAAATGTTTTTGGACACGGCCACCGGTCTTGAGCGAACCGCGAAGGCTCGAAAAGGTTTTAAAAAAAAAGATTTTCAATTCGTTTCTAGTAAACTCTTGTTCCATGTTAAAAATGCTATGCTCCTTAAAAACCTTAAAGAGTTGGACGCGTGCAATGCGATCGCTGAAGAAACTATATATGGCTTGTTCGTGAGGATATCGTGTCTCAACAAGAACTCGCTCGGGTTGCCATGACGTCATAATTTTGGCGGATTGGTACGCGCTTCAGAGCTCAACTTTCAAGATTAGAAGTCGCAACACTCAACCGGTTAGAAGTCGCAAAATTCAACATCACAAGTTGCAAGATGGAAAGTTGATGTTTGTGAATTCTGTTGTTGCGGCTTGCAAACTCAAGGGTTTTAATCTTGAATTGTTGCGTTCTTCAAAGTTGAATGTTGATGTGCGTCAACAGTTAAATGTTGCCGTACAATGTTGATTCACAACATTGATTTTTGGCGGCGATAGAACGCCATACGTATGAGATGTATACTTAAAGATTAATTGTATGTCTGAATATAATAATATATATTGAGCTTGACGAACGTCTACCCAAACGTTTACTTTGTTACGTTACACCACATGCATATAGGTATCACTCATGATATCAAAGATCCTATTTTTTTTTGTTTCAATTGCTTTTTTTGCTATATTTTTACTGTTCGTGCACAATTGGTTTCTTATCTGATAAACTTTCATGTCGTGACTCGCCCGATGCGTCACCCGACTATAGTGACCTTCTAGTCTATTTCAGAGTCGATTTAATTTCGCAGGAGGGATATTTGTTTATAGTAGACATATATAGATAGATACTAAATGGCTATAGCAGTATAGGTAAATCTTGCTTAGAAAGAGGTCCGTTGTTGAAGTAACTACTTCGACGTCATATTTAACCCTCTGGTCACAAAATAGATTGTTTGTGCGAGTATGGCCGAAGTACCAAGCATTTTGCTAAATCATCGATTTACACGAACCGCACATTATATTAGTTCAATCATTAGTATACTTTACATTCACAGAGTGTTTAAGAAATATGAGGATCTTACCTTGGGAGTCATTGACGATATATCAGGCACAAAAAACCCGCGAACGTAGTCTTTTAGATGGATATATAGACAAGATGACTCGGTGTATTGAATATTCGTTACGCCAATCATTTCCTTGTTATTATCCGAATTTTCTGTCTATTATAACCAGTGACTATAGGCTTAGTATATGTCTGATTAAAAGGTTCAGTTCAGTTTTGGAATGCTTTGTTATTTACGCGGCTCTCAGCATGGATGTCTTTTTTTTACCTCATCCTGCAGTTCAGTTATGAATTCCCGGTCTATAGGATTAAAAGAAGTTGTCCCAGGGTGTACTGTTTTAAGAAATATTGAGATAATATAGTGGATACAAGCATCAAGCGCTGAATCTAAATGGATGTGCAGGCTCAAGGCTACATGAACGCCTTCTCGAATGGCCAGCAGGCTCGTTGTTCAACTAAACTGTACGCGCTACGTAATACTCTATACATCCAAAAATAGGTAAAATGTTTTAGTGCTATTCAGGGAAGGAGTTTAAAACATGGTTTAAAGAACTTGTGTTGAAATATATTGGTATTGTCTGTCTTCAGTGCTGGTTTCAAGCGATATAAACATTACAAAAGAATTAATTTCTTTGGCGGGAAGTTGTATAGCTTTGCAATTATAAATTGGCTGGTATCCATAATAAATGTTACAGAATGAAGTATTGTATCAGATTCTATCTTATCTTCAGTGTATAACCGCATCATGATCACAACAAGAGAAGCACCCAACATACATCTACACATACATATATGTATGAATTATAAGACAGCATTGTTTCAGTAAGGCGAGTTTATATTCTAAAATCTCCTGCACACGACCAACTTTTCCTTGACGAGTTTTTCCTGGCGGGATTTATTTTCTCGTTGGTCATGTCACCTTTTAGTCTCCCTCGCAGCCGTTGTTAGGGTCGCTCCCAAACTCGCTCCCCACCTTTCGGTCATGGTTCAGTGTCCTTGTCTATCGCCGTACTCTACTGCGAAGTCAAATGCCATAAAGTTAAACATATGCCATTTTGGTTTAATTCGCAAGAAAGTTGTGCGGACAAATACAAGTGATTGTTGTTGGTGGTGCCGGGTGGTGGTGGTGGTGTTGTTGATGATGATGATGTTGTTGTTGTTGGTGGTGGTGGTGTTGTTGTTGTTGTTGGTGTTGGTGGTGGTGGTGATGATGTTGTTTTGCTGCTGCTGCTGTTGTTTGCTGCTGGTGGTCTTGATGTTGTTGTTGTTGCTGTTGTTGTTTTTTGTTGCTGCTGCTGCTGTTGTTGTTGTTGTTGTTGATTACGATGATGGTGATGATGGGGAGGAGGGGGTGGTGATGCTGCTGTTGTTGCTGCTGGTGGTCTTGATGTTGCTGCTTGTGGTCTTGATGTTGCTGCTTGTGGTCTTGATGTTGTTGTTGTTGCTGTTGTTGTTGTTGTTGTTGTTGATTATGATGATGAAGATGGTGATGATTACGATGGTGATGATTACGATGATGATGATTATGATTATGATGTTGCGGTATGACTGTTGTTGTTATTGTTACTGTTATTGTCGTCGTCGTTATTGTTGTTATAGCTGATGCCGTTTGTTGTTGCTGTTGGTTGACGTTCTCGATGTTGTTCTTCAGGCCTATTTACACGATACGATTTGTAGTATACGATTGTCATCTTGGTGTATGTAATCAAGTTGTACATGCGTGTCAACATTCGTCATCGAATTATGATTCGTTGGTGAATGTTAATACGCGTGTACAACTTAATTATATACACCAAGATGGCAATCGTATACTACACGTCGTATCGTGTAAATCGGATCGGCCTTTACTGCTATTGTTGTTGTTGTTGTTACCACACCTGCGCTTTTAATAATTAAAGCTCGATGTATTTTAAGCAGACAAGACGTGTAAATTAAACCGGTATTTGGTTTTATTGTATACATAAAGTTCATTAAATATTCTATCTTGAACTATTATTAATTATTTGACGCACATCAGCATCCTGATGACGTGTCGAGTTCCTTGAGCTGATTTGACCAATTATCATTACCTGATACAATCTCGTACCCAGCGCCTGCGATCCTTTTGGCTACTACCAAGAATCAGAGGCTCTGGGAAACTCCGATGAAAATCGTCATCTGATTGGTTAGTTTAAAAAACAGTAAAATTTCAAATAGTGTGCACGTTGCTAACTTGTTTAATCGATTTCTCGACGTTCTGTAACACAGAATTATACACGACAGACCCAAAATATAATTGAACACATGACATAATTCAAAACAGCAAAAATACCGACAATTTACAAGTTAAAACTATTATTATTGTCGCTTCGTCGCCCAACAAACATACATCGCCTGACTCGTCTCGTAATTCTTCGCAGTTTCGTCTCAGAACTTTAAAATTATTGGTACGCGCTTCAGAGCTCAACTTTCAACATTAGAAGTCGCAACATTCAACATTTAGAAGTCGCAAAATTCAACATCACAAGTTGCAATATTGTTCAATGTTGAAGATGGAAAGTTGATGTTTGTGAATTCTGTTGTTGCGGCTTGCAAACTCAAGCAGGCACGTAGCTAGACTAAGAAATCTGGGAGGGCAAGTTTTATTTATTTATTTATTTTTGGGGGGGGGGGGGGGGGGGGGGGGGCAAGTGGAAAGGTACAAAAGTTGAGCCCTCAGGACAAACTGATGCAATCACGCTACCCCCCCCCCCCCAGTCTGTCACATGGTTTATGCACTGGAACTCTCTCTGGAACGCTAATTAGTCCAGTCATTCGTGGGGCAAAAAGTGAGGCAAATTTTCTAGGCCCCTGTGCGATTTGCAGGATACAAAATGTTTTTGGACACGGCCACCGGTCTTGAGCGAACCGCGAAGGCTCGAAAAGGTTTTAAAAAAAAAGATTTTCAATTCGTTCTAGTAAAACTCTTGTTCCATGTTAAAAAATGCTATGCTCCTTAAAAACCTTAAAGAGTTGGACGCGTGCAATGCGATCGCTGAAGAAACTATATATGGGCTTGTTCGTGAGGATATCGTGTCTCAACAAGAACTCGCTCGGGTTGCCATGACGTCATAATTTTGGCGGATTGGTACGCGCTTCAGAGCTCAACTTTCAAGATTAGAAGTCGCAACACTCAACCGGTTAGAAGTCGCAAAATTCAACATCACAAGTTGCAAGATGGAAAGTTGATGTTTTGTGAATTCTGTTGTTGCGGCTTGCAAACTCAAGGGTTTTAATCTTGAATTGTTGCGTTCTTCAAAGTTGAATGTTGATGTGCGTCAACAGTTAAATGTTGCCGTACAATGTTGATTCACAACATTGATTTTTGGCGGCGGATAGAACGCCATACGTATGAGATGTTATACTTTAAAGATTAATTGTATGTCTGAATATAATAATATATATTGAGCTTGACGAACGTCCTACCCAAACGTTACTTTGTTACGTTACACCACATGCATATAGGTATCACTCATGATATCAAAAGATCCTATTTTTTTTTGTTTTCAATTGCTTTTTTTGCTATATTTTTACTGTTCGTGCACAATTGGTTCTTATCTGATAAACTTTTCATGTCGTGACTCGCCCGATGCGTCACCCGACTATAGTGACCTTCTAGTCTATTTCAGAGTCGATTTAATTTCGCAGGAGGGATATTTGTTTTATAGTAGACATATATAGATAGATACTAAATGGCTATAGCAGTATAGGTTAAATCTTGCTTAGAAAGAGGTTCCGTTGTTGAAGAAACTACTTCGACGTCATATTTAACCCTCTGGTCACAAAATAGATTGTTTGTGCGAGTATGGCCGAAGTACCAAGCATTTTGCTAAAATCATCGATTTACACGAACCGCACATTATATTAGTTCAATTCATTTGTATACTTTACATTCCACAGAGTGTTAAGAAATATGAGGATCTTACCTTGGGAGTCATTGACGATATATCAGGCACAAAAACCCGCGAACGTAGTCTTTTAGATGGATATATAGACAAGATGACTCGGTGTATTGAATATTCGTTACGCCAATCATTTCCTTGTTATTATCCGAATTTTCTGTCTATTATATAACCAGTGACTATAGGCTTAGTATATGTCTGATTAAAAGGTTCAGTTCAGTTTTGGAATGCTTTGTTATTTACGCGGCTCTCAGCATGGATGTCTTTTTTTTACCTCATCCTGCAGTTCAGTTATGAATTCCCGGTCTATAGGATTAAAAGAAGTTGTCCCAGGGTGTACTGTTTTAAGAAATATTGAGATAATATAGTGGATACAAGCATCAAGCGCTGAATCTAAATGGATGTGCAGGCTCAAGGCTACATGAACGCCTTCTCGAATGGCCAGCAGGCTCGTTGTTCAACTAAACTGTACGCGCTACGTAATACTCTATACATCCAAAAATAGGTAAAATGTTTTAGTGCTATTTCAGGGAAGGAGTTTAAAACATGGTTAAAAGAACTTGTGTTGAAATATATTGGTATTGTCTGTCTTCAGTGCTGGTTTCAAGCGATATAAACATTACAAAAGAATTAATTTCTTTGGCGGGAAGTTGTATAGCTTTGCAATTATAAATTGGCTGGTATCCATAATAAATGTTACAGAATGAAGTATTGTATCAGATTCTATCTTATCTTCAGTGTATAACCGCATCATGATCACAACAAGAGAAGCACCCAACATACATCTACACATACATATATGTATGAATTATAAGACAGCATTGTTTCAGTAAGGCGAGTTTATATTCTAAAATCTCCTGCACACGACCAACTTTTCCTTGACGAGTTTTTCCTGGCGGGATTTATTTTCTCGTTGGTCATGTCACCTTTTAGTCTCCCTCGCAGCCGTTGTTAGGGTCGCTCCCAAACTCGCTCCCCACCTTTCGGTCATGGTTCAGTGTCCTTGTCTATCGCCGTACTCTACTGCGAAGTCAAATGCCATAAAGTTAAAACATATGCCATTTTGGTTTAATTCGCAAGAAAGTTGTGCGGACAAATACAAGTGATTGTTGTTGGTGGTGCCGGGTGGTGGTGGTGGTGTTGTTGATGATGATGATGTTGTTGTTGTTGGTGGTGGTGGTGTTGTTGTTGTTGTTGGTGTTGGTGGTGGTGGTGATGATGTTGTTTTGCTGCTGCTGCTGTTGTTGCTGCTGGTGGTCTTGATGTTGTTGTTGTTGCTGTTGTTGTTTTTGTTGCTGCTGCTGCTGTTGTTGTTGTTGTTGTTGATTACGATGATGGTGATGATGGGGAGGAGGGGGGGTGGTGATGCTGCTGTTGTTGCTGCTGGTGGTCTTGATGTTGCTGCTTGTGGTCTTGATGTTGCTGCTTGTGGTCTTGATGTTGTTGTTGTTGCTGTTGTTGTTGTTGTTGTTGTTGTTGATTATGATGATGAAGATGGTGATGATTACGATGGTGATGATTACGATGATGATGATTATGATTATGATGTTGCGGTATGACTGTTGTTGTTATTGTTACTGTTATTGTCGTCGTCGTTATTGTTGTTATAGCTGATGCCGTTGTTGTTGCTGTTGGTTGACGTTCTCGATGTTGTTCTTCAGGCCTATTTACACGATACGATTTGTAGTATACGATTGTCATCTTGGTGTATGTAATCAAGTTGTACATGCGTGTCAACATTCGTCATCGAATTATGATTCGTTGGTGAATGTTAATACGCGTGTACAACTTAATTATATACACCAAGATGGCAATCGTATACTACACGTCGTATCGTGTAAATCGGATCGGCCTTTACTGCTATTGTTGTTGTTGTTGTTACCACACCTGCGCTTTTAATAATTAAAGCTCGATGTATTTTAAGCAGACAAGACGTGTAAATTAAACCGGTATTTGGTTTTATTGTATACATAAAGTTCATTAAATATTCTATCTTGAACTATTATTAATTATTTGACGCACATCAGCATCCTGATGACGTGTCGAGTTCCTTGAGCTGATTTGACCAATTATCATTACCTGATACAATCTCGTACCCAGCGCCTGCGATCCTTTTGGCTACTACCAAGAATCAGAGGCTCTGGGAAACTCCGATGAAAATCGTCATCTGATTGGTTAGTTTAAAAACAGTAAAATTTCAAATAGTGTGCACGTTGCTAACTTGTTTAATCGATTTCTCGACGTTCTGTAACACAGAATTATACACGACAGACCCAAAATATAATTGAACACATGACATAATTCAAAACAGCAAAAATACCGACAATTTACAAGTTAAAACTATTATTATTGTCGCTTCGTCGCCCAACAAACATACATCGCCTGACTCGTCTTCGTAATTCTTCGCAGTTTCGTCTCAGAACTTTAAAATTATTGGTACGCGCTTCAGAGCTCAACTTTCAACATTAGAAGTCGCAACATTCAACATTTAGAAGTCGCAAAATTCAACATCACAAGTTGCAATATTGTTTCAATGTTGAAGATGGAAAGTTGATGTTTGTGAATTCTGTTGTTGCGGCTTGCAAACTCAAGCAGGCACGTAGCTAGACTAAGAAATCTGGGAGGGCAAGTTTTATTTATTTATTTATTTTGGGGGGGGGGGGGGGGGGGGGGGGCAAGTGGAAAGGTACAAAAGTTGAGCCCTCAGGACAACTGATGCAATCACGCTACCCCCCCCCCCCCAGTCTGTCACATGGTTTATGCACTGGAACTCTCTCTGGAACGCTAATTAGTCCAGTCATTCGTGGGGCAAAAAGTGAGGCAAATTTCTAGGCCCCTGTGCGATTTGCAGGATACAAAATGTTTTTGGACACGGCCACCGGTCTTGAGCGAACCGCGAAGGCTCGAAAAGGTTTTAAAAAAAAAGATTTTCAATTCGTTCTAGTAAACTCTTGTTCCATGTTAAAAATGCTATGCTCCTTAAAAACCTTAAAGAGTTGGACGCGTGCAATGCGATCGCTGAAGAAACTATATATGGCTTGTTCGTGAGGATATCGTGTCTCAACAAGAACTCGCTCGGGTTGCCATGACGTCATAATTTTGGCGGATTGGTACGCGCTTCAGAGCTCAACTTTCAAGATTAGAAGTCGCAACACTCAACCGGTTAGAAGTCGCAAAATTCAACATCACAAGTTGCAAGATGGAAAGTTGATGTTTGTGAATTCTGTTGTTGCGGCTTGCAAACTCAAGGGTTTTAATCTTGAATTGTTGCGTTCTTCAAAGTTGAATGTTGATGTGCGTCAACAGTTAAATGTTGCCGTACAATGTTGATTCACAACATTGATTTTTGGCGGCGATAGAACGCCATACGTATGAGATGTATACTTAAAGATTAATTGTATGTCTGAATATAATAATATATATTGAGCTTGACGAACGTCTACCCAAACGTTACTTTGTTACGTTACACCACATGCATATAGGTATCACTCATGATATCAAAGATCCTATTTTTTTTTGTTTCAATTGCTTTTTTTGCTATATTTTTACTGTTCGTGCACAATTGGTTCTTATCTGATAAACTTTCATGTCGTGACTCGCCCGATGCGTCACCCGACTATAGTGACCTTCTAGTCTATTCCAGAGTCGATTTAATTTCGCAGGAGGGATATTTGTTTATAGTAGGCATATATACATAGATACTAAATGGCTATAGCAGTATAGGTAAATCTTGCTTAGAAAGAGGTCCGTTGTTGAAGTAACTACTTCGACGTCATATTTAACCCTCTGGTCACAAAATAGATTGTTTGTGCGAGTATGGCCGAAGTACCAAGCATTTTGCTAAATCATCGATTTACACGAACCGCACATTATATTAGTTCAATCATTAGTATACTTTACATTCACAGAGTGTTAAGAAATACGAGGATCTTACCTTGGGAGTCATTGACGATATATCAGGCACAAAAACCCGCGAACGTAGTCTTTTAGATGGATATATAGACAAGATGACTCGGTGTATTGAATATTCGTTACGCCAATCATTTCCTTGTTATTATCCGAATTTTCTGTCTATTATAACCAGTGACTATAGGCTTAGTATACGTCTGATTAAAAGGTTCAGTTCAGTTTTGGAATGCTTTGTTATTTACGCGGCTCTCAGCATGGATGTCTTTTTTTTACCTCATCCTGCAGTTCAGTTATGAATTCCCGGTCTATAGGATTAAAAGAAGTTGTCCCAGGGTGTACTGTTTTAAGAAATATTGAGATAATTTAGTGGATACAAGCATCAAGCGCTGAATCTAAATGGATGTGCAGGCTCAAGGCTACATGAACGCCTTCTCGAATGGCCAGCAGGCTCGTTGTTCAGCTAAACTGTACGCGCTACGTAATACTCTATACATCCAAAAATAGGTAAAATGTTTTAGTGCTATTCAGGGAAGGAGTTTAAAACATGGTTTAAAGAACTTGTGTTGAAATATATTGGTATTGTCTGTCTTCAGTGCTGGTTTCAAGCGATATAAACATTACAAAAGAATTAATTTCTTTGGCGCGAAGTTGTATAGCTTTGCAATTATAAATTGGCTGGTATCCATAATAAATGTTAAAGAATGTATCAGATTCTATCTTATCTTCAGTGTATAACCGCATCACATACATATATGTATACACCTACACATACATATATGAATTATAAGACAGCATTTTTTGAGTAAGGCAAGTTTATATTCTAAAATCTCCTGCACAGGACCAACTTTTCCTTGACGAGTTTTTCCTGGCGGGATTTATTTTCTCGTTGGTCATGTCACCTTTTAGTCTCCCTCGCAGCCGTTGTTAGGGTCGCTCCCAAACTCGCTCCCCACCTGTCGGTCATGGTTCAGTGTCCTTGTCTATCGCCGCACTCTACTGCGAAGTCAAATGCCATAAAGTTAAACATATGCCATTTTGGTTTAATTCGCAAGAAAGTTGTGTGGACAAATACAAGTTATTGTTGTTGGTGGTGCCGGGTGGTGGTGGTGTTGTTGATGATGTTGTTGTTGTTGGTGGTGGTGGTGGTGGTGTTGTTGTTGGTGGTGGTGGTGGTGGTGATGTTGTTGTTTTGCTGCTGCCGCTGTTGTTGCTGCTGGTGGTGGTGGTCTTGATGTTGTTGCTGTTGTTGTTGATGTTTTTGTTGCTGCTGTTGTTGTTGTTGTTGTTGTTGTTGCTGATTATGATGATGATGATGGTGATGATGTTGTTTCGCTGCTGCTGTTGTTGTTGTTGTTGTTGTTGTTGTTGTTGTTGTTGTTGTTGTTGCTGGTGTTGATGTTGTTGTTGCTGTTGTTGATTATGATGATGATGGTGATGATTACGATGATGATGATTATGATGTTGCGGTATGACTGTTGTTGTTATTGTTACTGTTATTGTCGTCGTCGTTATTGTTGTTATAGCTGATGCCGTTGTTGTTGTTGCTGTTGACGTTCTCGATGTTGTTCTTCAGGCCTATTTACACGATACGATTTGTAGTATACGATTGTCATCTTGGTGTATGTAATCAAGTTGTACATGCGTGTCAACATTCGTCATCGAATCATGATTCGTTGGTGAATGGTAATACGCGTGTACAACTTAATTATATACACCAAGATGACAATCGTATACTACAAGTCGTATCGTGTAAATCGGATCGGCCTTTACTGCTATTGTTGTTGTTGTTACCACACCTGCGCTTTTAATAATTAAAGCTCGATGTATTTTAAGCAGACAAGACGTGTAAATTAAACCGGTATTTGGTTTTATTGTATACATAAAGTTCATTAAATATTCTATCTTGAACTATTATTAATTATTTGACGCACATCAGCATCCTGATGACGTGTCGAGTTCCTTGAGCTGATTTGACCAATTATCATTACCTGATAAATCACGATAATGATGTATGGAAGTAATGTCTGGTCCAATACGTCTAAAGAGAATCTCGAACGTATATCCAAGTTGCAAAAACGTGCTGCCCGCATCATTTCAGGAGCTTCAACAAGAGCAAGTAGTGCCCCACTATTCAAAAAGCTTGGATGGATTCCATTTATTGAAGAGGTCAAGATTAGGAAAGCAGCCGTCTGCTATAACCGTTTGCATGAAAACTGTCCGCCATATATTAACAATCTTCTCCAGACTAATTCTGAATTTCATCAAAGAACCACTAGATACAGTAATTTTTTAATTCGACAACCAGATACTAAAAGGAAAAAGGAGGGAGGACGATCTTTCTCTGTGGTAGCAGCAGAGATTTGGAACGCTCTACCCATAACTTTACGCAAAGCTCCCTCTTTAAAAGTTTTTAAGTTGAATTTTTTAAATTTAATACGAAATAATACTTTTTATTCTTGACATTTTTTCTCTATATTATTTATTATTCAACTTATTTATACTATATTCTTATAACTTGTAACCTAGTTTTAATTGAGGGCCACAAGTTTATCAATTATTTGTAAGGTGTCACCCTCTTGAAATAAAGTTTTTATCTTATCTTATCTTATCTTAACCTCGTCCCCAGGGCCTTTTGCGAAGGGGAAGCGCGAAAAGGTCCTGGCATCGGCTGGTTTTACACCCAGAAATTCTGGGTGTAATCACGTGTCATAAATTATAATAAATTTGGTATCTTCGACCAGATAGTGAGATAAAAGTAGCGTGCTGCATAGGCAGTGTGTGCCTTCGCTCGAAACGTTAGATTCCTACGTTCTCTGTTTCAGCAGTATATCTAACCTTACTATACATGCACCAGACATGCTTTGCATAACTTAATTTAAATTTTATCCACTGAATAACGACTTGTGTATCTGATAGTGATATTTGACAGATCAATTTAAGTTTGGTAGCACTGTTCACTCGCCAGGACTTATTCACCTGATAGCCTGGTGTGCGGCGTGCCAGTGTAGTAAAAAAATGCATTGAAAGGTTGGTGTACTGCCGAAATGCTACACAGTTCGACTGCTTCGCGTCGAACGACAAACGGCAGGCAAAGATAAAAATTTTGTTTAAAGGAATCAATCACAAGAAAAGACTTCTCACGTTAGACTATATATGACGTAAAATAACCATCATGACGAGAAAGAGCAAAGTGACGAGTGGCAGAAGAAACTCTGGTAACAAAATCAACTCTGTCTTTTGCTGTAGCTCTCGATCGCGAAGCCTAAACTCTCTACTGACAAAGAACGCTTAACCGGTTTCTCTAGAAAAAAGTGCCAATGCAACTAAACTTTCACGTTGGCAAAAATACTACCAATTTAAATTTTGAATAATCAAATATAGGGCGAATAATCAAAGGGAAGTATGATTATTTATGCGTAATTGTGACTACAAAACACGTTTTCCTAGATGTAGTAAATAAGTTTTATTATAAAATGGATATAAACAACGTGTTCTCTGATTGGTTGAGTTCTTTGCCTTTGTCAATAAATAAAGACCATAAATGACGTCATCCAAGTACTACATGCATGTAACTCCGTCTAACCGGGTTTAACGTTCTGGTGAGAGGCAGCGCGCAAACAGCACACGCCACCCGTTCTCCCCTAAACAAAAGGTCTTTGCGACCAAGAGCTTGCGTTAGCAACGCGATATGGTCATTAACGCAGTGTATCAATATTTCTGATGGCTATTTCCTGCACGAAACAAACTGCCTTTGATGTCTTTGATCTACACGTATTTCTTTTTTTGTTTGGTGCTCCAGTGACTAAAAGAACTCAGTTTACTCATTTTCTTTTTTTTTGTCTCAGTCATTAGGAGACAGATACTTTGAATTTTTGTCACAGTGTTCCGAAATATAAACATTATAAGTACATAAAGTTTCGTTTGTTTTTGCTGTACAAGCTGTCGTAAGCAGAAAACTTTGAGCTCCAGACGGGACTCGAACCCACAACCCTCCGATACCAGCCAGACGCTATAACCCATGAGCCACCAGAACTCAGATGACAGACCGAACAATATTTATACCTGGAGACGAGTCAAAACTGTACGTGTGTCACAAGTACTTATTGGGCTACAAGTCGCTACTTAATGCCATCTGAGTTCTAGTGGCTCAATGGTTAGAGCGTCCGGCTAGTACTCGGAGGAGAAGGCGGCCCTTCGTCAGTATATATCTAACCGTACTATATTTCGATTGTTGTTTCAACACTGCCTACGCAGCACGCTACTTTTATAGAATTCGGAGGGTTGTGAGTTCGAGTCCCATCTGGAGCTAAGAGTTTTCTAAGTTTAACAACTTACGGCAGTTTGCACAGTAAAAACAACTGAAACTTTAACAACTTCAAGCCGAAAACACTATACTAACGTAGAATAAGAGCCTGTTTCAGTATATACTTACATTGAACGCAATCACTGAGATTCTTATTTCCAGTGTGGTTTGTGGTTGTGTTATTTGGACAGGTCAAGCACAGCACTTGTCCTTCTAGTGGCTGATAGGTGTCCTTAGGACAGACAGTGCAGTTCTTTATTGCGAGGTTAAATCTTTCCACAAGTGAACAAGCTAAGAATTATAAAATGCAAGATTTAACTGAACTATTAAGTAATTATTACCTCCACTATGAGGTCAGTGAGGTCATGTTTTCACTGTTTGTTTGTTTGTTTGTTTGTTTGTTTGTTTGTTTGTTTGTTTGTTTGTTTGTTTGTTTGTTTGTTTGTTTGTTTGTTTGTATAAACATCTCTAAAAGTTTTGGACATATTTTTGCTAAAGTTTGTGAAATGGTTGGCCTTAGATCAAGGACCAACGCATCAAACGTTAGTTAAATTGGGTTGAAAATTGGATGAAAATCTTGTATAAATCTATCTGCAAATTACAACTAGAGCAATTTGACTCATAACGATCTTGGCCATTGTACAGCATGTCACTCGCTGCAATGGTTGTATAAATTGTCTTGCAACAATTCGTTGGCGTTTTGAGACAAGTTGTATGAAAAATTGCACTGTGTAGCATTAAAGGTGAGGTAATACAGGCAACATTTTTCTTCAACTTTCAACGCAACATTGTTGCGTTGAAATTTGAAAAGCGTTGTTGCACGTATGACCACCCACCTCAAACAATGTCACGCAACAATGATTTTCTTGCAAGTTGAAAAAATTTTTTTGAAAAAAGTAGACTCCATTTCTACTTGCTGCAACATGCTGTTTCAACTTGCAACAAAATCATTGTTGCGCGTGCAACAACGCTTTTCAACTTGCAACGCAACAATGTTGCAGCAATTTGTTGCCCGTATTACTTCACCTTATATAAGGCCTGAAGCGAATAACGAAATTAATGATAATCTTTGTTTATCTTTTAGACATGTTGAAACATCCTTTGCGCCAGTGGTGGTGTACGTGGTTGTCCCATTAGGACATGGTTTGCATCTGGTACTCGCCTGGTCAGGCTGGTAAGTGTCTTTAGGACACCGCTCACATGTTGTCATGTTCAGGTCCAAAAATGTACCCGCAACACATGCTGATTAAAAAAATAAATACAAATAATGTAAATATGAAGATACTAGATCGAAGTGTCGAAACGTTGGGTTATGAGCATTAACTTTTTAAGTAATAGTTCAAATACGAGACGGAGGACTTTATCGGGATTTCAAAGTCCGAGTGCT
Source organism: Paragorgia papillata (assembly GCA_035771165.1). NCBI lineage: Eukaryota > Metazoa > Cnidaria > Anthozoa > Scleralcyonacea > Coralliidae > Paragorgia > Paragorgia papillata. Next base: position 4,493,314 of record JAWNZC010000314.1, on the reverse strand, counting down.
TTTTGAAAAGGCGAGCCAAAGACGAGCCTTTTTAATGCACGAGGGCTTTGTAATCCCGGTAAAGTCCGACGTCGAGTATTTGAACTGACTTCTCAAACCCAAAACTCCGAAGATACCTCTGAAACGTAATATAATGTGCCTTATTTCAAAGTCCCAAGACTTATTTCAAATTATTTCAAAGTACTAGTACTTTTCCTCCGATTTCAAAGCACTGATTAAACATTAATTTCTTTTGTTTTTGGTTCATGAATTATTAATGATTTTAGAAGTTACGTTCTCAACTCATTAATAATTCATAACTAAGATAAAAACAAAGGAAATCAGTAGCGAGACGGAGTTTGGATATGTGATCAAACACTTGCATAAATTAAGCCAACTTTCACCTCAAATTTCTCTTAAAGTGGTTCTCTGTTGAAAATATTGTTGGCAATGTTTTTGCATAATCGTAAAGATGTTATGGTAGTTAGTAATCGTGCAAAGTTTCATTTCAAAATTCGTTGAAGAAAAAGTGGTATTTTACGTTTGAAATTTGTATTTTGGAACGTCGCCATTAAAGTGGCCGGACTTGAGAAGAATGAGTCGAAGAAGCTTATGACGTCATAGACTCAATAACAACAATGACCCTTTTGTTGACAACTACAATGATCTTATGTTTTTGTTGAGTCCATGACGTCATAAGTTCTCCTCAACTCATTCTTCTCAAACACGGCCAATTTAATGGCGGCGCTCCAAAATACAAACTCCGCACGTAAAATACAACTTTGTTTTAGAGAATTTCGAAATGAAACTTTGCACAATTACCAAGTACCATAATATCTTTAGGATTATGCAGAAACATTACCAACAAAATTTTCATCAGAGAAATACTGATTCATTTGAGAAGCTCTATCATACACTCGAAGGTTGTGTTTGATCTGATGTCAAAACACCTCCAAGTTGTCACCTAACCAACACCTCACGGTGTTTGATATTAGATCAAACACTCCTTCTCGTGTATGATATATTACTTCAAAAACGTTTAAGGTTTTCGTTAAGGTTTGCAAGGTCATTTCGGTAAAGTGCTCTCAATTCGTCAGAATTTATGCCACCAATATAAAATAGATATCGTTGGAAAGCTATTGATTTGTAGAATGCAATGTAGTATTTGATTTTGCCATAAACACAAACCAATAATAGTTTTGAATTTTTTAAATAAAACCAGAGGGCTTCATTCGGAGCGACTCAAGTACAGAGCGTTCTATTTTGTCCAAAAAATTTTTTGCAGTTCGATTCCGAGATAAATTTCTAGCAAAACGGTGTCAGCGTTTCTAGATTTATTGCCTGGTTTCGATTTTGTGACTTATTTTGTCCGAATGTTGGTTGAAAAAAAGTATTTTCAACTTTGGTTGTCAATATAGTCAGCAAAACTCGACATATGCTGACACCGCTTTGCTGGAAATTTATCTTGGAATCGAACAGCAAAAAAATAAATCTGAGCAAAATAAAACGCTTTATACTTGAATCGCCCCCGAGTGAAGCTCTCTGGTTTAAAATTTTTTTAGAAAATGCAGTTCAAATTTTCCGAGCCCTCAACCCCCTTGTATGTCGAGAGGTTAAAAATTTGAACGCCATAAATTCCGATAGTTTGACATCTAGTCAACTCAAAAAAGAAAAACAATCAACTTTTAGCATGCAAATCCTACGGGAGCTGTTTTCATAACACTTCACACCACACTAAAGCCGGTTTTCCACTAGGCGACTTTTTTTCGCGCGAAGCGACTTTTTCTTTTGTCTCATGAGCTCTGAGCTGGAACTAATCAGAAATCTATTGAATTCGAACAAAAGAAAGTCGCTTCGCGCGAAAAAAATCGCCTAGTGGAAAACCGGCTTAAGACTGCGTTCACACGAGTCCGGTATAGAAAATAAACGGTGAAATGTGGTTACGTTCACACGAATCCGTCATAATTTAACGACGCTTTGAAGGTGTTCGCACGACTCCAGAACCTTCTGGTGTACATCCAGTATTTCCATGCTGTGCACTGTTTTAATAGCCATATCTCGTCAAAAGTAAATGGAAACGAGGAGCAAGTCAAAGAATATTATCCCACCAAAGTGTATAGTGCATTCTATAGGTTTACAATTTTAGTCTTTCTGTTAGGAACTCTCCTTATTGACTTAATCTTCTCCTATTTCGCTGGCTAGTTATTGTTGTAGTAATGTTATAATTGTTCAAACAGCAGCACAAGTTCTTAGCAGAAGCTTTCGACAAGTCGAGAAGACAAATAAAGTTTTCCATCGCTGAAAACTACACCAGCCGTTTGGTTAAGAGCTGAAAATTTAGTAACTGGGTAAAGCGGAGCGAAAAAATGCCGGATCTTATGTTCACACACGAAACCGCCAAGGGTTCCGTTTTCATCTCGCTCCGTTTAGAAATCGTTTTCAAAACGCTCCGGGTAGAGCGCCGTTTTCACACAACTTCAATCCGGTGCCGTGTGAACGCAACGGCATTTTGTGACTTTTTAGCGCCGTTTTCAACTCGCTCCGGACTCGCGTGAACGGGGTCTAAAACACTCACTGCAATTTTCACCAAACTCCACGAAGCCAGGTTTACAACATGCACGGTCTTTGCTTGGCTGTTTATACAACCTTTTACAACACGATTCTTTTTTACTTCCAACGCTCTCTGCGTTTTCGATTGTCCTAGAAATATTACGCGGTATCAATGGCAGAGTTTTTTCCTGTGCATCCGGTAAGATGATATATTAACCTGTCCCTCACAGACGTTGGGTGCGGTCTCTCTTTCCGAAATATCCATGATTTCATCTTTGGCAAAAATAATAAATGTAATTTCTGCTACTAAATGTTCAGCTTCTTTGGCTCTCTGGAAGTCGTAAAATTCTACCCTTGTGAAATTTGAGCATTTTTGTCGCAGTCTTATGAATTCCTGGAACTTTTGTAGTGTTGATTGCGTGGGATTGACAATTGTTTTGTAATCTGCTCCGTCTTCAAGAAAGTATTGAAATACGAACGTGATAAATTGGCAGCTTTCTTTGAATACTGTTCCTGGAAAATATACCAACTGTATATTAATTAAATTATATGAGTAAAATACTTTTGATGATGATGATGTGATGGTAGTGATGGTGATGGTGGTGGTGATGTGGATGGTGGTGATGATGCTGATAATGTTGATGATGATGGTGATGATGTGGATTGTGGTGCTGATGCTGATCATGATGATGATGGTGGTGGTGGTGGTGGTGATATGGATGGTTTTCGTGATACTGATGATGGTACTGATCATGATGGTGGTGGTGATGGTGGTGGTGATGTTGGTGGTGATGGTGGTGGTAGTGGAGAGGTGGTGGTGACATGATTGTGGTGGTGATGGCGATGGTGGTAATGGTGGTGTTGTTGTTGATGATTATGATGATGATGATGATGATGATGATGATGATGATGATGATGATGACCATGATCATGATGATCAGTTAGAATCTCGGCATTCAAGATGATAGGACAAATACTATTTCCGATGTTTATTTTTATCTAAGTTGTTCATTCGATACAAATGAGCAGTACGTGTTATAATTATATGCAGTACGTGTTTTATCAGATCTAAAACACTCGGCTATCGCCTCGTGTTTTAAATCTGATAAAACACTGCTGCTCATGTTTTAAATATTACTTTATAATTTTTTATTCTATAATTTTCACAACTTTCTATAGCTGTGTTATGAAATGTTCCTGTCGCAATTGTCCTGCCTGAAAACATTCCCATATAAACCTGGGATGAAAAACATCCCGTTTCTCTTACGGATCCCGTCCCGGCTCTTATGTAAACTTCCCTAACTCTTTCAGTACAGTAAACACCCGCGTGTAAGAACCTAGTGATTTAAGAACCTGTAGGCAGAAATTTTGGATTTGACTAATACCCCAAAATATAAGAACCTGTTTAGCCAACCAAAGCCACAAGGTTCTTATATGAAGAGTCACTCTGAATAATGAAACAGTGCTGTAGCCAAAATGTGGGACTATAATATACTTGTGTTTGAATACATCCAAATAGATGTAAGATCAGTGTTGTTACACAAATAGGATACACATATTGATTAATAGTTAATTATATTGAGGACCACACCCATGCTTCCTTGATGTTCTGGTCATATAACAATAGCATTTCACTTAAAGAAATTTTAAGAACCTATTAAGAACCTATTTTGCCTAAATTGTCAGTATTACCCCAAAATATAAGAACCTATTTTGCCAGACTTGAAAAAATCTAGGTTCTTACACGCGGGTGTTTACTGTATCAAGCACTTACTTCAGTATTTTACTCTATTTTACTCTATTTTACTCTAGTATTTTACGATTTTACTCATCGATAGAAAAAACCCTGGTACTCTAAAAGGGTTAATATGTTTTTTACTATACCTTCTTTAGCGATGCTAAAGTTGACTGTTGGCATGGCTAGAAGCAGGAATAACATCCAACTAATCATCCTGTAAGTAAAACAAATTTCAGTCAATTGATTTTTAATTGTGAAAATTAGGACACGTTGAGGAGTACTGCAATTGTACATTATAGATTTCTTAATAGATTTCTGAAAGAGTGTCATTAGGCTCAAAAGAACATTTATCAATACCAAGAATATACAAAACAAAACAAACTCCGAAAAGTAGCATCTTGTAAAAACTCAAGATTTGAGGAAATAAACAAGACGAGACAGTAATCGAGGTAATATTTCGAATCTAATACAGAATCATTGTCAAACCTAACTATTTACAAGCAAGCTGTCGCCTATTATATGCCTACACATGCATGTCATGAGGATGACATCATCAATTGAAAGTGTTTAATGTATATGCAATATTTGTGTATTGAATACTTATAGCTAGTATTGTGGCACCCTGAAGCGAAGCGTTACGCAAGTAAACACAATTGCACAAAATTGCAGTGCCCTGACAAGTTATCGGCTAGATCGTCAGGCAGTTTCGTATTACGGTGTCCTCACAAGCCAGTCACTGCCCTGATGACTTGTTAGATAGCTTTATATTCTGGGTGTTTGACAGAACCATCTAATTGGCACCCGCCCTTCCAAACTGGTGCATAAAGTGGTAAGCCTAAAACTGATTTCTTAAAGAAATCAATTTCCTATAAAGCTGCTGTTTTATGGAACTCTTTAGACAATAACACAAGAGCCATAGAGGACATTAACAGTTTTAAGCGTGTAATAAGGAAATAGTAATTATAGTTGTAATATATTTAGTAGAATAGGATAGTCAGATAAAATGTAATATTAATACTTTATTTAGGTATTAATTTAGTTTAAATCATACATGTAAATACACGACCACATCAGCTATGCTGTAAGTTTTTATCGTGTTTAAATAAATGCCATTATTATTATTATTATTATGCATGCAGCATGCATGACATGCATGCATGCATGCACTGCATGCATGTGCAGGCAGTGCATGCATGCATATGCAAGATGCATGCAAATTGGCACTTCATGCATGCAGTGCATGCATGCACAGGCATGCATGTAAAAATATAGTGGATGCATGCAGTGCATGCATGCAAATTGTTGTAATGTGTGCAAATCCATGCATGGAATAGTACATGCATAAGAAGTATTGACTGACGATAATATATAATACTAAAATAATATGACAAAATAGCATAATTGCTAACATAAAAAGAACTGTCCATTTATTTAATAAATATAAATATTTTGCCTCTGCCCAAAGATTAATAGTTAAGCTTCAAGATTGTTGACTTGCCGGATGTTATTAGTCATGTGCAGAACTGACTTTTGGAAGTATTATTTTTCTACCAGCATGGAACCTACATAAAACAATAATGCTCTTTCAGCCAGGTGTATTATCACATCAGTTAAAAACTATTCTTCCCTGACAAGGTGAAAAAATACTAATAGAATTTAACAGAACAGTCTTAAAATACTTGGTTATCATGGATAGTGAAGCTCAATACATTAGATAGTGCATCATGTTCTATTTCAGATGATCAACTGCATTTATTGTCACCTCACTGAGCAAAACCACTGTCTGACAGTATTTTGATTTATAAACATAATTAGTCAACTGCTCTTTAGACAAAATTACTGTTAGGCTAACTAATATTATATCGAATTTATTAGTACATACATGTAAGTCATGATATGTCAAATACAAATGTTTTCTAATACTCACTAGTATTTACCTGTACGTCTGAAATCTGAGTCAAACGACTTTTGAAACCTAATAAGAAATATATTTTTCTGATTTTCTCAGATCAACTCAGGATTTTCAGCAACAGAGACTTCTTCTTTAGGTACTATACCTAACATTACCAGTTTTTACAATTGTTTTTTGAGCATTAAAAAGCACAGAAAGAGTAGCAGCAGGTTTAGTAAGCTTAAATAAAACTTTAAAAATTCGCTATTTTAAACGTTTGACTTACTTCAATTTCACATTTGAAAATCTTCTCAGTTGTCTAACTTTGTTGAATATATCTCCTCCAGACAAAATGTCTTATAAAATGATGTTTTTTGTGAATATTTGCACAGCAATTCCCTCAGTCAAACTTTCAAAGATCAAATCTTTTAAAAAGACTGAAAAGTGGCGGGAATTCCTTGTTACCTTGGTTACAATGTAAATAATGCGCAAGATGAGGCCTGGTAACTACTATCTAGCCATAATATATAAATCATTCATACTTTTGAGAGGAAAACGAAGCAAATTTGAGATAAATACCTACCTTTTATCTTTGTGTATTGATTTTATGCTTACGAATTCGTTTCAGAAGGCTCAGATAAGAACACTTGAACAGGTTTGAATATTCTTGTTTTTTGAATTTGTTGTTTAAAGTCATCATTTGTGATTTGTGTTGTTTATTGTAAAACGTCTCAAAAAAGCGCAACACAACTTCAGCTGCACCTTTTCCATTTCCAGAGGATATTCCAGACATTATCTGTTCATACTTTAATGATCTGTTACAAGTTGTACTCTGACATGATGAATATAATTGCATAAATTGTTTTGGCAGTTAAATTGCAATCAGTGGTGCATGCATGCAAATAATTTATGCATGCATGCAAGGTATTTGTGCATGCATGCAACCATATTTGCATGCATGCAATTTTAAATGCATGCATGCAAATGAGGTGCATGCATGCAACTTTAGTGCATGCAAGCAAATGCATGCATGCAAGTATGGTTGCATGCATGCAAATGAAGTGCATGCATGCAAATATGGCTGCATGCATGCATGCATATTTTGGAAGGGCGTAAACCACAGACAAAGAAACGTGGGCTTTTTTTTGACGAAACGTTTTTGGCGCCAAATAGGGCACCGCTCTTTACCACTTTGTCTGGTTTATCTAATATGAGGGTCTGAATGGGGTTAACTGACAACTGACAAACGGCCTTAAAAATAGCTGTCAACTGACAAATGACGAATTTTTTAACTGTTTACTGACAAATAAAACTCAACTGTTTACTGACTAATGAAGTAAGATTGCATCACACTCACTGATTTTCACTGATTAGGCGGCGGACCGCCAACTTTGTAAAAGTGGGAAAAAAAGTGGGGAAAAAGGGGGGTTGAGCCACCCCACCCCCCTGCATGAGGGTGATTATACGTTGAATATTTATACATCTTCGATATATGGCATTTTGGAACTGCTGACCCGAAATGTTTCTCAAAGTTTAAACAATGAACTGCTGTTTTCGTCTGAGCCAAGAATTAGCGAAGAGAGGCCGAAAAAATGAAGAATGATGAAAAAATTGTTGTTGGTGGTAAAGGTTTTTTTACGTTTAGGATTCTGTAAAATCTTCCCCCAAAACGCAGGAAATGCCATTTCAGAGACTCTAGATTTCAAAATTTTCCGGGGGGCATGCCCTCGAACCCCCCTAGACTTTTCTCGCGCCTTCGGTGCTCGAACTTCAGCCCCCTACCAAACCTATCTTCCGCTGCCTATGGTGTTTTGAATAGCTTAAAAACGTTCCGTTATTGATTGCTTTGCTTTGATTCATTCAATTGTATTATTTCGAGATGTAAATTTTGAAGAGACTTCACAACTGCCACAGTAATGCAAGCAGTTAATAAGTTAATATTTGTCGATAAAAATGAGTATCTGTTTGCCATGGGTTAGGAAATTTTGAGGCAGTTGAAAACATATATTTATATATGTACGTTATTATATCTATTGTGTTGTTATTATAACCTATTGCATGTTGCGGTATACTGAATAAAAAATGCCCAACTATATATACCAACTAAAATATGGCCGCAGTTAATTATTAACTGATGTTTAACTGACAGGCCAAAATTTTAACTGACAAATGACAAATGACCAAAATTTTAACTGACAACTGACATGCAGACAATTTGATGAATTGTTCATGAATAGTTCATGAATTTCGTTCATGAACATCCATGATAAGTACATGAACAGTTCATGCCCGTGCATGAACATTAAATGGCACAGTTCATGAAAGTGATAGTTCATGAACCATAAGTTCATGAACATTTGTGTTCATGAACAGTTCAAGAACTAAAATTTCAAGATAAGTTCACGAATTTTTTATGAACAACTGATGAATATTGTTCATGAGCTATTCATGAAAAGACTCATGAACATTAATGGCCGAATTCATGAAAATTGGAGTTCATGAGTAATTCATGACAACCACGTTCATGAAGTTTTGAGTTCATGAAGTGTTCATGAATATTGTTCATGAACTGTTCATGAAATGACTCATGAACATTAAATGGCCGAATTCATGAAAATTAGAGTTCATGAATAGTTCATGAACTTGTATGTAATCAATATTGATGAACAGTGTTCATGAAATGAACGGCCGATATTCGTGAAAATTGAATTCATGAATATTTCATGAACTCGTAGGTTTCAATATTCATGTGATGAAACGTTCATGAAGTGTTCGTGAACACCGTGAACATTCATGAAATAATTCGTGAACATTTAATAATAGTCGCGGATTCAGTATGAAAATTGCACACTTCACCGAATACCTCATGAACTTGTAGTTTTCTAGTGAACGTTGATAATTCTTTCATGAAGTGTTCGTGAACGTTGTTTGTTAAAATGACTCATAGTCATGTCGACATATTCGTTATATTATAAATTATTCGTTAGGGCAGTTTATACAAGAGCTAAAACGCGGCTTACACAGGACGCGGCTTACACAAGACGCGAAACACTTGTATAAAAGGTACAAAGACCAGACATATTCGTTATATTATAAGGAATGCGTAATTATATTCATTAGGGCCGTTTGTAGGAGAGCTAATAACGCAACTTACACAGGACGCGGCTTACACAAGACGCGAAACACTTGTATAAAAGGTACAAAGACTAAATATTCGCGTCTTGGACATTAGCCGCGGCCTGTTCAAAAAGGTCGTATAAATGGGTCAGATCAAGGCGCGTCTTATCGGCTCTCGTATAAACGGCCGTAATATAAACCTTAGTTTACCCATCGGCCGAGTAAGAAATCCTTTTCAAATTCTATGTTTAGGCAACACCTGCGATTTTTGAGGCGATAAATATCGCCAACTTCTGGTTTAGTGAAACCACGGCACAATCCGCGGACTGTCGTTCTACGTAACATACATCTAAATTAGAAGTTGGCAACCCGAATCAAACGAGAACGCAAGTCATCGCAAGTTGGCAGTCACGCTATCTCAGCCAGCCGCTATGAATAATTTCCCGAAAATATTATGTACCGTGACAAAGTTAAAACTTGTTTAAAACACTCATGAAACCTTTATTTTGTTAATTTGGGTGTTCGAACGACCGCCACAGAAATTTGTGACTGCCAACTTGCGATGACTTGCGTCCTCGTTTGATTAGGGCTTAAAGGAGCCTTCACAAATATTAAAGCCACGCGCTTTACAAAACCATTATAGCCACAGAAGTGGTGAGACAATCAGACAAATTAGCATTTGAAGAAACTCCGCGATTAAACGCTTACACATGCAGAATGTTTAGTAGGACTACGAAAAAACCCCGAGTAATATAAATTATAACCAAGCATTGCAACCGGACTACATGATACAGAGAAGAAACAATTTGACATAGATTTACCTCTGAGTGGCACCGATTGTTAATTTGGTTCTTTGTAAACGTTTAAGAGAATTTCAGCAGACTGAGAGCAGCATTCAATGCAAATACCAGCGCACTTTTCCTCCTTTCTTTAAGACGTTCACCAAACTGTGTGGAGTATCCATTCCGTATCAACGGCTTTTAACGCACAATATTCAAATGTTCAAGGACAGGCGCCAAAATGGTCTCAGTAATGACACTTAAACGGGATTGAATTACGCACTATCATATAGCCGCAAGCATCTCTGACGGGATTGGAAAAAGCTCAATGCCTCAATAGTATATTTTATTCAGTCTACTCTTATGAGTCTTAGGATTTATAGATATTATTGTGTTAGCTAGATCGCAGATGCGAGAACTGCTACTGCTACAAGTCTTTTAACGTCCTTATTCGATGATAATAATTATGTTTGCAAGAGATTAAGTAATTATTATCTCTTCGGCATCAACAAAGTATTTTTGCTATTTCCTGCCAATTATACAGGGTCAAACTGGAAAAATTCGAAGTAAAAGTAGCACATGCGCTCATTCAGACAACTATAGCATTTGGACTAAACGGCTCATTCTTCACTTTAACGTAGACTAAAATGAATCGTACGTTTTGACTTTTTGAATCTAGCTAGTTTATATATAGCCACGAGCCAGACCATTAACAATCTTTATTCAAACAACATAAATACCAGATTTGGTATATAAGATACATACATATAACATATAAACTAGACTACATGCTCAACTATAAACTTTCAAAACTTGTTAAAACATTAAAACAGTATTTAGCTACCAAAGTCATAATTGTTTTGTCTTGCATAGCAATGACATACATCATACATGAAAAGGTCTTGATAGCTAAATTTAGAAAATGAGTTATTTATTTTACAGAGACTTTCCATAAAATTAACTCTAAGATCGGCGAACTTTGTGTTTCTGCATGACATTAAAAGGTGTTTTTCGTTCCCAATCTCATTTAGATCACAATGTTTGCATAATCTTTCACTGTATGAAACATTTCCGTATCGACCAGTTTCAACAGGTAGTTTATGAGCTGAAATTCTTAATTTTGTAACCGCTTGACGATGTTTGAAGTTGCGAATTGAAGATAGATATTTTTCAAAGCCAAAATTTATTTTCAGTTTTTTAAAGACTCTTAATTTGCCATTATTTCCACCTTGTTGAATCTGCTCTTTCCAGTATTCAGTATAAAACTCATGTAATTTATTCCTCAAGTAATGGCAAAAATTTCCTTGTTCTTCAGGTGGTATTACAAAATTTTTAAAATTATTAACTTCTATATTACATAGTTGTAGTAAATATTTTGTAAATAATATTGGTTGTAAATTAGAGTCCATACAGACTCTCGCTGCTTCACCAGCGAGGGTATCTGTAAAAGTTGAGCTTTTGATGCGAAACCAATATTTTGTTATAAGTGTAGCTATTTGTATAATTAGGGGTACCCTTCCTAGTTCACCATAGACAGCTAACTGTGGCCAGACCTATACTGACTCACTGTGTAAAATGTCTAAAATATAAAGAAGCTTCAGACCAATTTTGCAGTAAAACTGGCAACAAAGACATGCGGATTTGTGTCACAGCGCAAAGTTTCTGCGCTACAGTGCAATCAAATTAGTATATTTCATGAAATGTTCATGACCAATGAAAATTCATGACCAAATTTCATGAACCTTTCATGAATAACAGTATTTTGTCATTAATGTGACTTTTGTTCATCAAAATTTCATTAAATATTCATGAACAAGTTTCATGAAATTTTCATGAATAATAAGTTCATGAAATAATCAATAGATTTCCTATGAATATTCATGAACATTCATGAACGATACAACATAATGAACATAAAGTTCATGAACTAATTTGTTGTTCATCAAACCTCATGAACTATTCATGAAATACATTCATGAATAGTTCATGAATAGTTATTCATGAACTACATGTTTCATTTTTGATGAACTGAACATGAACTATTCATGAATGGATATGAACATTCATGAACGACCCATGAAAGTTCATCAATTCATGAACAAATTTTCGCCAGGGCTGATTCTCATGAAAAGTTTAAATCCGTGGAGAAACTTGTAGGGGGGAGAGGGGCAAGGGGGGAGTTATAGGGGGGCAGGGGGCTGTGCCCCCCCAATAATTTGGTGTTTGTTATAATAACGGTGTTTGTTGTCGAACAAAAGAACCTAATCTAGCACCCAGACTCCTAGAGCAAGCCGACGGCGATCTTGGGCCCCCCCCCCCCAATAATCAAAACGTAACTTCCGCCTTGGAGAGGGGTACAGTTGTTTTAAGTCCAAGTGAGTAGATAGTGATGTGTTATATATATTGCAGGCACGCATATGCTATAAATTACATACAAAATGACTCCAACCTGTTTTTACATTTACGACTTGTTTATAAATAAATCTAAAGATATTCTGATGCGTATCATTCTATGTTCTGGTTTGATTTTAACAAAATTATGTAATTTAAGGCTTTCAGATTACTCTTAAATACTTGCCTCAAAATGCAGGAAATAGTGTTTCAGAGACCCTAGAAATCCAAAATTTTCCAGGTGGCATGCCCCTGTACCCCCCTAGGAGACCGAGGTTCCCACCTCCCCAAACCCAAGACCTGGCTTAACACCACTGAGTACATCCTCCCTCTGCATCATGTGCTTACACTAACTGTGTGAGCTTCATGCATGCATTAGTGTCAAATTTCTAGGGGGGCTCAGCTCCCCTCATTCGGCATTTAGGGGGTACCAACCCCCCTGCTTCCTACAGCCATGCCCCTTTAAGTAGCACTTATATAATTATCACTTACAAGTTTCTGCTATGACAAGAGAGACCAGAAAAAACAAAAGAATTTTGGTATCAAGAGATATGATTGACATCTTGGAACAACTAATCAATAGAAAACATTAAAATAAAGAAGAATAAATGAAGAGAAATTAAAGAAGTAGGTTGGAAGAAAATGAGAAAGAAAATTAAAGTATATACACGAGTATATATATATATAAACACCCTAATACCTCCTATATTAATACCTCCTATATTAAGCCCCCCCCCCCCCCCCTCTGTTAAATTCTCGTAATTGCAATAGGTCCACACTCATTATCCAAAAAATAACCCACCCAGGCATGGACTGGCCATTGTGCCAATTGTGGCCCTGGCATTAATTCAGAAAGAGTATAATTTATTCATGAAAATTTGAATTGCAATAGATCCACTCTGCAAAGTTTATACCCAAAGAATGGAAAAATGTTTGTTCATGACATTTACACACGTGACCAGCCAATGCCAGGCCATTTTCACCAACCTCTCAACATGGAGGTGAAATGCTGTGGGTATGTTGCACAATGACCAGTCCAAAACTGACCCACCCCCTATCATCTTGCACCATCTAGTCTATTAAAACAGCCTCTCCCTCCAAGTTAAACATGTTGTATTTTTCGTCCACAGTAATTTCATTAATAAAAAAAAAAATCAGTTATAGTTTGTTTTAGATTTTAGCCCATTTTCTTACTGACTTAGAAAGTTAAAAAAGCCCCCTCACTATCAATCCTCCCTCTTTCTTATATTCTCCCCCCTTTTCAGAGTATGGCCTAAAATTACTAAGCCCCCAGTCTTAATAAACAAAGTAGGGTATGTATAAACTGTTACTAGTCTTACTTACAAGTGGCCTAAAAGTGCACAAATATTTTGTTTTACGTTTATCAATAAACAACATGGTGAGCGATTGAACCCAAAAGAACTTCTGCGTTCTACAGTACGAAACTATGAAACAAAATTTCTCAAGAACGAAGTGGGATAGTGGCATATTTAAAATGATAGGTCAAAAGGTCATTTTCTCACCTGAACGAAAGACGAAAGTATTTCTGTCAATAGCAACTGGAGTGTCCACTTCACAATCCGCACGTGGCCAATAATTGTACCACAGGGAACTTGTCGTAGCTTCAGCATAGAAATTTTTTCTATGAGCCTGATATAAGAACACACTCGCACAAATGGTCAATTTGTTCTTGAGCAAAGTAAGTCGCAACTTAAGTAAGACGAGGGATTGAAAGCTACTTATAAAAACTAACTTAAACTTATTATTAGAAATTTTTTAAAGACCTCCAGTCCGTTCTGCGCATGTACGAAACTGTTCTTTATTTACAAAAAAATATATACTGATATATACCTCATTCGAGATTGTAAGCTTTTCTTGCTTCCTCTTCATTACTTGAACTCGAAACAAAACATTTTTAGCGGAAATAGATGAAAACCAATGAGATATCTCCTGCCATGTTGCTCGACTTGCTCCGACCCGACAGTTTACACTGAGCAGAGTACTTCATGTAATTATCTACGAATGTGGGTCTGGAACTAGCCTGGTACCCTGGCCCATATTCTTTGATTGGGCCAGGGTACCAGGCTAGTCTGGAACTGGACTATAGAGCGTTTTATCTGACGTCACGGCGGCCATATTAATTGGTGTACCAAAACAATGAAATGGCGGCCATATTGGTGTACGGTATGGGAATTAGCTATATCTTATTCAAATATTTCGTATTGTTTCACCACCCCAATGGGGCCACCGATCACGTGAGTGAAAACGCTCTATATACAGCACAGCACTGATCTCTATATGCACCTCCCGTCAAATTGCCCACCCTGGAATTGGCAAGACGTGATTGGCTAAGGGCACAAACATGTACGTATCGAAGGGAAACATGTTTCCAAGGGAAACTTTTATGTTTGACGTTGACATAGAACATGGTTTGACGTACGGTGTTTCCACTTTAGGTCCAAGCGACTGTAACTATAAATATCAGTGGTTCAGAGGAAGAACGGAGTGGAGTACGGCACCTTTATCAACCGTTTATACGAGTGTGTTCGCTACTTAGATAAGACACGTCTTCATCAAACCGCAACTTGCGTTCTCCCGTTTACATGGCCCTAATTTTTGACATTTTTATCTTGCCACGTTTCCAGAATCCAGACAATTAAATCCCAAAAACTATAGTAGTACCAATAGTCTATTAAGAAAGCTACATTTTGATTGGCTATTCAATTTTAGACCAATTGGTTGATAATAAAACAATTAGACATCCTAGTGACTGGAACCCGCAAACCTTCGGCATACTCGGTTTCTCGGATGGCACTCACGACAGACGGAGGGGTTCGAGTCACGTTGAGTTCATTGTTTTCTGCAAGAGTTTAACTACTTACTAAATAATTTTATATATAATAAAAACAACTGAAACTTTAATATGACATCTCGCCCTGGGAAATTGGATTTGCCGAAATAATTGAAATAAAATTTACTTACTTCTACAGTACAACCGTCCACGTTTCTTTTCAGTGTGGTTTGCAAAGAGTTTTATTGTTGGTCATGTTGACCCATTCAAACACATGTACAGCTACAAAAAGTTATAAACCTCCTTCATAATAGCGATCAGTTTAATATATGCTTTTATGAAACTTTTCTGGCTTCGTTTACTTACTTACTTACTTACTTACTTACTTACTTACTTACTTACTTACTTACTTACTTACTTACTTACTTACTTACTTACTTACTTACTTATACTTACTTACTTACTTAATTAATTACTTACTTACTTACTTACTTACTTACTTACTTACTTACTTACTTGCTTACTTATACTTACTTACTTACTTACTTATTTACTTACTTACTTACTTACTTACTTAC
>JAWNZC010000314.1:4255000-4472500 GCA_035771165.1 Paragorgia papillata | reverse complement strand
GTGTCAGCCGTCACGAGTGTTGCGCTGTTATCCATGAACAACATTGTGCTGCCATCAGTATTGTGCTGCACCTTATAGACAATGTACTGCAGTCAGCTGCTAACCATAAACAATGTTGTGCTGTACTATTTAAACAATGTTGTACTGCCAAACATAAACAATGTTGTACAGCCAAACATAAACAATGTTGTGCTGTTAACCATAAACAATGTTGTGCTGCTAACCATAAACAATGTTGTGCTGCCAATCATAAACAATGTTGTGCTGCCAACCATAAACAATGTTGTACAGCTAACAATAAACAATGTTGTACAGCTAACAATAAACAATGTTGTGCTGTTAACCATAAACAATGTTGTGCTGCCAACCATAAACAATGTTGTGCTGCCAATCATAAACAATGTTGTGCTGCCAATCATAAACAATGTTGTGCTGCCAACCATAAACAATGTTGTACAGCTAACAATAAACAATGTTGTGCTGTCAACCATAAACAATGTTGTGCTGCCAACCATAAACAATGTTGTGCTGCCAACAATAAACAATGTTGTGCTGTCAACCATAAACAATGTTGTGCTGCCAACCATAAACAATGTTGTGCTGCCAACAATAAAAATGTTGTGCTGCCAACCATAAACAATGTTGTGCTGCCAACCATAAAGAATGTTGTACAGCTAACAATAAACAATGTTGTGCTGTCAACCATAAACAATGTTGTGCTGCCAACCATAAACAATGTTGTGCTGCCAACAATAAACAATGTTGTGCTGCCAACCATAAACAATGTTGTACTGCCAACAATAAACAATGTTGTGCTGCCAACAATAAACAATGTTGTGCTGTCAACCATAAACAATGTTGTGCTGCTAACCATAAACAATGTTGTGCTGTCAACCATAAACAATGTTGTGCTGTCAACCATAAACAATGTTGTGCTGCCAACAATAAACAATGTTGTGCTGCCAACCATAAACAATGTTGTGCCGCCAACCATAAACAATGTTGTGCTGTCAACCATAAACAATGTTGTGCTGTCAACCATAAACAATGTTGTGATGTCAACAATAAACAATGTTGTGCTGTCAACCATAAACAATGTTGTGCTGTCAACCATAAACAATGTTGTGCTGTCAACCATAAACAATGTTGTGCTGCACTATTTAAACAATGTTGTACTGTCAACCATAAACAATGTTGTGCTGCCAACCATAAACAATGTTGTGCTGTCAACCATAAACAATGTTGTGCTGTCAACCATAAACAATGTTGTGCTGCACTATTTAAACAATGTTGTGCTGTCAACCATAAACAATGTTGTGCTGTCAACCATAAACAATGTTGTGCTGCCAACAATAAACAATGTTGTACTGCTAACCATAAACAATGTTGTGCTGTCAACCATAAACAATGTTGTGCTGCCAACCATAAACAATGTTGTGCCGCCAACAATAAAAATGTTGTGCTGCCAACCATAAACAATGTTGTGCTGTCAACAATAAACAATGTTGTGCTGCACTATTTAAACAATGTTGTGCTGTCAACCATAAACAATGTTGTGCTGCCAACCATAAACAATGTTGTGCTGCACTATTTAAACAATGTTGTACTGTCAACCATAAACAATGTTGTGCTGCCAACCATAAACAATGTTGTACAGCTAACAATAAACAATGTTGTACAGCTAACAATAAACAATGTTGTGCTGTTAACCATAAACAATGTTGTGCTGCCAACCATAAACAATGTTGTGCTGCCAATCATAAACAATGTTGTGCTGCTAACCATAAACAATGTTGTGCTGCCAACCATAAACAATGTTGTACAGCTAACAATAAACAATGTTGTGCTGTCAACCATAAACAATGTTGTGCTGCCAACCATAAACAATGTTGTGCTGCCAACAATAAACAATGTTGTGCTGTCAACCATAAACAATGTTGTGCTGCCAACAATAAACAATGTTGTACTGCTAACCATAAACAATGTTGTGCTGTCAACCATAAACAATGTTGTGCTGCCAACAATAAACAATGTTGTACTGCTAACCATAAACAATGTTGTGCTGTCAACCATAAACAATGTTGTGCTGTCAACCATAAACAATGTTGTGCTGCCAACAATAAACAATGTTGTGCTGCTAACCATAAACAATG
This sequence comes from Paragorgia papillata, assembly GCA_035771165.1. NCBI lineage: Eukaryota > Metazoa > Cnidaria > Anthozoa > Scleralcyonacea > Coralliidae > Paragorgia > Paragorgia papillata. Next base: position 4,470,347 of record JAWNZC010000314.1, on the reverse strand, counting down.
TTGTGCTGCCAACCATAAACAATGTTGTGCTGTCAACCATAAACAATGTTGTGCTGTCAACCATAAACAATGTTGTGCTGCACTATTTAAACAATGTTGTGCTGTCAACCATAAACAATGTTGTGCTGTCAACCATAAACAATGTTGTGCTGCCAACAATAAACAATGTTGTACTGCTAACCATAAACAATGTTGTGCTGTCAACCATAAACAATGTTGTGCTGCCAACCATAAACAATGTTGTGCCGCCAACAATAAAAATGTTGTGTTGCCAACCATAAACAATTAATGTTGTACTGCCAACCATAAACAATGTTGTGCTGTCAACCATAAACAATGTTGTGCTGCCAACCATAAACAATGTTGTGCTGTCAACAATAAACAATGTTGTGCTGCACTATTTAAACAATGTTGTGCTGTCAACCATAAACAATGTTGTGCTGCCAACCATAAACAATGTTGTGCTGCCAACAATAAACAATGTTTTGCTGCTAACAATAAACAATGTTGTGCTGCCAACCATAAACAATGTTTTGCTGCCAACCATAAACATCGTTAAAGTCGCCTTTTGGGTGGCAACTTCAAAGTATCGACGTTTAGTGGACCAAATAATGGATTGTAATCCTTTTGTTTATATGGATTTGTCACCCAGTTGGGGAATACGTGCAAGAGCTCAATATGAACAATACTGTGAGGAAAGACTTTTATTCAAGCTAAGGATCAGAGCTCAATGCTGTAGAAACGATTACCATCACTCACCTCGGTCGTTTTTTGGTACAATCCAGCCTCGTATATATCACGTGACAAACCAAAATCAGAGATTTTACCAATTCGATTTTTTCCCAAAAGCACATTTCTAGCGGCTAAATCTCGATGGACGATCTGCATTAAATATAATTATTATAATACGGTTACCAGACTGATTTTATATTCCGAAAATCTTATTACGACTATTTGATAAATGCAGAATGATATGACAAAGCAAAATTATCTTCGTTTCTCTGTAAGTAAAGCACACAGTGTATCCGAAAAATCAGACTGTTCAAAAATGTATGGAAAGCATCTTAAGGCGTGTTTTCAGTGTAAACTCATACTGTACTATTAATTTGTATAGTTGGTTTAATTTATGCTAGAAATATACGAGGATAAAGGGTAAAGGACTGGGGGCTAATCACCCTTACTTGCAGCCAGCGGCTGAATTGCGAAGGACGCAGATCAACGTGGCCGTGTCGAGGCATATCAAAGGCGCTCCAGGCAGCCGCCATACGACACAGTTCAGACCACGGATCACAGCTAAGATGATAGGTGTTGATTTTATGGAGGGAGGAAAACCGGAGAACCAGGCGAAAAACCCTCGAAGCACAGGAGAGATCAACCACAACTCTACTCACATGAGTTCCAAGCCCGACAACGGGGTCATTCCCAAGCGGTCACCCATCCAAGTGCTAACCCCGTCTAATCAGGCTTAACTTTTTGGTGAGAGGCAGCGCGCTAACAGCACACGCCACCCGTGCTCCCCTTCATCTCATGAATCTATGAAATTATTCATCTTGATACGACCTTCATCTCACGAAAAGCTGAATGAATAATTTTCCATTTTGAAAAATTTCAATTTATGACGTTCTGGTTAAAAAACATACTTACTTTATTGTCGTTTTTACATCATTGTTTTCAAAAGCATAAGAAACATTTGGCTATCAGCAAGATGTATTTCTTTTATATTTACCTAGCTTGTGAGGTCAATAACTTCCAACTTAATTAGGCATAGTATTGAAACAAGATGGAGGATCAGGATAGGATTGTGTTTTGCCGGAATTAGTAATGTTGTTATAAAAATGTTTTAGTTACTTGGATAACCTTAGTAATTACCCTTTAAAGAACAAAAAAATAATTAAAAAATTAAATTTTTTTTTTCTATCTATCTATTAGACGTGTGTATGCAAATCGAAAGGCTTGTTTCCACTCAGGAACGTTGTGTTAGAGTCATTAGTTCCGATCGAGAGCTTACAAGACAAATGTCCGTTCCGGTCCTGCGGAAAATTTTCCGAGTGGAAACCAGCCTTGAAGTTTTATGCGTTCGGATCAGATCGGATTTTGTTCCTTTTTTCTCGGATCGCATCGGATTTTGTACTTTTTGTACGCGCATCAGGTTCGCTTTTGCATAGTCTTCGTCATAAAATTAACAACTTCACTAGTTGTATGCAAATTGAACAATATATGAACGTTATTATTGCATAAGATTATTATTGTATATGATTTTTTTTTAAATTTATTTGTTCAATGGTTTTCTTTTCGGAAAGTTTGCGCAACTATTGCAACATATATCCGGTGTTTCAAATTTTTCCGGATCGGATCGGATTTGAGCGGCTGTTTTCGGATCGGATCGGACTACAATTTTATAGCTACGGATGGGATCGGACTAGATCGGATTGACAGTTTAGACAAATCCTCGCATCATAAGAGGTCAATCCGATCCGACGCACACCTCTACTATCTATTTACCTATCTATTTTTCTCAACTTGTTAGCAAAAAAATAACTTCTTTTTGCTTAGCCTAATCATGATTTACCTTTTTCCCTTCCAAATGAGACATCCCTTTTGACACATCGTAAGCAAATCTCATTCGAGTAAGCGGATCAAGAGACGTGACGAACATTCCTTCCTTCCCAGGTAGCTCTTCGCGATTCTTTTTAAGGTAAGTTAACAAATTGCCATGCTCACAAAATTCCACTATCACCAAAAGAGGCCCTAAACAAATAAAAAAATCAAACTAAATTGAAAAGCCCGTAAGTCTTCAACACAAAATTGTATTTTCGGTGAAAAGGGCTGAAAACCCTACAATTTTTTTTGCGTACCACTCGAAACTTTATTTTGGCATTATAGTCGTTTGCACCTAATTAAAAGGGTATTAAAAACATCAATGCCATGTTCATAGTAATCAATGCAAAATTTGCTCGTGTTCAAACAACATTTTCGTTTTGGAGGTGGATATTGGGAGGTGCTCCAAACCGCAATACCGCGAGAGAAAGAAATTAAAAAACCGCAGTACCGTGTCCAAAATTAAGTGAATACCGAAACTGCTTGAATTGATAAAACAAAATACCGTACCGAAAAGCGGCAAAATTACCGAAATACCGTACGAAAATCCCAATGCCCCCCTCTTTTTGGCGTACCACTCAAAATCTCTTTATTTTAGCATTATTGTGCAGCTCATACAGTCAACAAACTTTTTAAGTACAGGTTGAAAAATATATCAAAATGTAAAAAAATCTACAATTACAGTATGAATATAGATATATTCATTAATAATTAGTTTTGAACGCATGTTACGCGACATAGAAAAAATTCTCCTCTTCTTCAGCAAAATCCTTTGCTGCATGGCCTTCCAAGACTTCTCCCCCTGACGATAAAAATCATCTGACGTTACACACATCTGAGAAAACAAAATATAGTTGTCCTACACTCCTTTAAGATCTGGCCAAAATTTTAGTATTTATATGTGAAAAACGGAGAAATTTAAGAGTTCTTTTTTCCCTTCTACAGTTAGTTTATGGAACTCTCTTGAACTAGATATTATAAATTTAACTTCACCACCTTAACATTTACCTTTTCACTACCTTTTAGTTTAAAGCAGTCCTAGATAAAGCATTTTTCTTCCTGGCAGCAAAATCCAAAAATAAATATTTCCTGCTAAACTAAATTAACGATTTCCTGCCTGATAGAATTTTTCAATTTTATAAGTTGTCAGATACCACCAGACTTGCAAGTTTGTATCTCAAAACCATAATTTATCTGAATGTGGTATCTATACATACTTTGAAATAGCGAACTTTTTCAATTGAATACTACGTAATACAAGTACTAGCGTCAAAAATCGAAATGCTGAAACAGTTGAATAAGATAAAAGCAGCTTGCATTCTTGCAAATGCACAATGACAGCTGCAGCCTGCAACAGCAACACTATACTGAAATGATAAATATTTCGTTGTTTTCTAGAACAAATCGTTGCGTCATTTGCGCAAGGATATGCGAAACTTAGACACGTTAAGTTCATGTAATAAACCTTCAAAACACTTTCGAATTGTTTACAAATCGCCACTGGGTTTGGCAAGAATATAGAAAGATGAGTCATCGAATATGAAACTTGATATTCCATCAAAAGTGATGCCCATCAAAATTGTGTGATTGTGTGACCGTGACGCTTTTCGACTTTTTGAAGAATAGGAAATTTATCTTTAAACTTTGACTTGGATTAAAACAACTGACAAATATGTCCTGCAAGATACAAAAAATTTCCTGTGAACAACTTTTACAAAACATTTCCTGGCAGCGGCGCTGCCGGACATTTTCCAGCAGTGGTTTAAAGTAAAAGTGCGTAAGTTATTTTTCTCGTTAAGTTATAATAAGCTTTTTGATTTGATTTTTCTCTGACTAGAAGAGCTTCGGTTTTACACACCACACTACGACTAGATTTTTGCGCTCTCAACTATTATTTGCATAAAATTAATTGTTGCAATCCACGTATAACATGAACACGTGCACACAACAAAATAACAAACAAAAATAAATATAGATAAGAACATAGAGGTAAGAAAAACAACAGCGACGCTGAGCAGCAAAACGGGGACACAATAAAAAGTAATGCTTTACAGTTTCCTTTTTGATTCCACATGCAGATGCATTGCATATTGTGTATTTTTTTGGTTTTTTTTTTTAAAAATGTAAAATTTGTATTGGATGTGAACTCCCTTAGATAAGCATTTTGCTTTAGGGGTAAACTTCCGGAATAAATAAGTTTTAATAAACATTGTCATACAACAATGCGAGTGAAAATATATTTAGACATCATAAAATGTTCTCATGTCCCGTTTTAATACTATATATAGTCTTAATAATCAAGTCAAAATAATCATGTGTACAACAATATATAAATACAGACTCATGAATTTCGTTTTGTAAAAAAAATAACACTGTATACCTCCCACTGAACATGCTCCAACTAAATTGACGACATTTGGATGTTCTGGCACATCAGCCATTAGTCTCAATTCTTTGAAAAGTTCTTTTTTATCAGTTTCTGCAGCGGTAGCTAAGAACATTGGTAAAGATTACAACATCAAAAAAAGGTCAAGTAACAAGAACACTTATATTAAAATCACCACCACTACCATGACCCCCACCATTCCCACCACCAACAACACTACGACAACCAGCCCTATCAACACCAACACCACCACAATCACAAGCAACAACACCACAGCCTCCACCACTACCCACACACCACCCCAACACCACAACCACCCACTAGCCATAACACCACAACCATCACCTCCAACAAGAACACCTCCAGCACCACCAACAATAACACCACATCACCACCCAAAACACCACAACCACTCATTACTACTAATATCACCACCATCACCTCCAACACCAACACCACACACCCAACACCATTATTTCTAACACCACCACCACCACCACCACCACCAATAATAATAACAGCAACAACAACACCACCACCACCAACAGCAACAACAACCACAAATACATTAGTACCTTTAACAGTTTTGACGGCTACTGGAACATCACGATTAGTTTTCTGATCTGTCCAAACTGCTTTTACGACCAATCCAAACTCACCATGACCAAGAACATTCCCCATTACTAAACAATCTCGAGAAATTTCATTCCAGGAAAAATATTCTTGTTTATTTGAACTATCAAGATTACCCAGAGGACAAAATGTCTTTTGATCATCAGCATATATTTTCTCAAGGGAAATACCAGGGATTGAGTCTCGATAGGGCTGAAATAAACAATGAAAGTTAACGTTCAAAATATATTATGTCTGATTAAATAAAATAATGTGAAGTATTGATGACTGTTAGGTAAGGTGAGGTGAGGCTTAGTAAGATACGGTATAGTCATAGTTGGTCAGGTCAAGGGTTGGTCAGATCAAGTCAGATCATGGTCAGGTCAAGGTTGGTCAGGTCATGGTTAGTCAGGTGAGGTCATGATTGATCAAGTCAGGACACGGTTAGTCAAGTCAGGTCAGGTCATGGTTAGTCAGGTCAGGTCAGGTCATGATTGGTCAAGTCAGGTCACGGTTGGTCAAGTCAGGTCATGGCTGGTCAAGTCAGGTCATGGTTGGTCAGGTCAGGTCATGGTTGATCAAGTTAGGTCATGGTTGGTCAGGTCAGGTCATGATTGGTCAAGTCAGGTCATGGTTGGTCAGGTCAGGTCAGGTCATGGTTAGTCAGGTCAGGTCAGGTCATGGTTGGTCAGGTCAGGTCATGGTTGGTCAGGTCAGGTCATGGTTGATCAAGTTAGGTCATGGTTGGTCAGGTCAGGTCATGGTTGATCAAGTTAGGTCATGGTTGGTCAGGTCAGGTCATGATTAGTCAAGTCAGGTCACGATTGGTCAGGTCAGGTTAGGTCACGGTTGGTCAGGTCAGGTCAGGTCATGGTTGGTCAGGTCAGGTCATGGTTGGTCAGGTCAGGTCATGGTTGATCAAGTTAGGTCATGGTTGGTCAGGTCAGGTCATGGTTGATCAAGTTAGGTCATGGTTGGTCAGGTCAGGTCATGGTTGATCAAGTTAGGTCATGGTTGGTCAGGTCAGGTCATGATTAGTCAAGTCAGGTCACGATTGGTCAGGTCAGGTTAGGTCACGGTTGGTCAGGTCAGGTCAGGTCATGGTTGGTCAGGTCAGGTCATGGTTGGTCAGGTCAGGTCATGGTTGATCAAGTTAGGTCATGGTTGGTCAGGTCAGGTCATGGTTGATCAAGTTAGGTCATGGTTGGTCAGGTCAGGTCATGGTTGATCAAGTTAGGTCATGGTTGGTCAGGTCAGGTCATGATTAGTCAAGTCAGGTCACGATTGGTCAGGTCAGGTCATGATTAGTCAAGTCAGGTCACGATTGGTCAGGTCAGGTCATGATTAGTCAAGTCAGGTCACGATTGGTCAGGTCAGGTTAGGTCACGGTTGGTCAGGTCAGGTCAGGTCATGGTTGGTCAGGTCAGGTCAGGTCATGGTTGGTCAGGTCAAGATAGGTCATGGTTGGTCAGGTCAGGTCATGGTTGGTCAGGTCAGGTCACGATTGGTCAGGTCAGGTTAGGTCACGGTTGGTCAGGTCAGGTCAGGTCAGGTCAGGTCATGATTGGTCATGTTACGTCCGTTTAGAACAAATCAAGTCAGGTCAGGTCAAGGCATGTCAGATCAGTTCAGGTAAAGACGTACCGAGCGCTGCTCCATGCACATTTCAAGTTTAGACTTCAGTATTTGAAAATCAGGCCTAACATTTGGACGTAGCGCCCAACATGTCTGCATTAATTCGTACCTGTAACGAAAAAAGTAATTTATCTCAGTCTTTACTCAAACGTAATTCATCAGGAAATCAAATAATTTAAAAAATAACTAAAAACATAGCAAGAAATTTATCGATAACGGCAAGCGTATCACTCATTGAACATGGATTTCTTGTTTTTCATTTATGAAAATTAATGATTTGTAAACTGGGTTTCTTCAAGTTGTGCTTACCGTAATTTCTCTATTAAGTCCCCCCGGGGGGCTTATTTTTTCAAGTTTCTTTGAGGGGGCTTAATAGAGAGGGGGCTTTAATAGAGAGGGGGTTTAATAGAGAGGGAGCTTTAATAGAGAGGGGGCTTTAATAGAGAGGGGGTTTAACAGAGAGGGGCTTAATAGAGAGGGGGCGTAATAGAGAGGGGGCTTTAATAGAGGGGGTTAACAGAGAGGGGGCGTAATAGAGAGGGGGCGTAATAGAGAGGGGGCTTAACAGAGAGGGGGCTTAATAGAGAGGGGGCTTAACAGAGAGGGGGCTTAATAGAGAGGGGGCTTAACAGAGAGGGGGCTTAATAGAGAGGGGGCTTAATAGAGAGGGGGCTTAACAGAGAGGGGGCGTAATAGAGAGGGGGGTAATAGAGAGGGGGCTTAACAGAGAGGGGGCTTAATAGAGAGGGGGCTTAACAGAGAGGGGGCTTAATAGAGAGGGGGCTTAACAGAGAGGGGGCTTAATAGAGAGGGGGGTTTATTAGAGAGGGGTGCTTATTTCAAATAAATACAAAAGGTCTGATTCTGTTTTATTTATATCAACTGATTTAAGTACAAGTCCTGATTCTCCTATATTTATCAACTGATTTGGAGAGGGAAAGGCTTAGTAGAGACGGGGGGGGGGGCTTAATTATTTTCTGCTTCCAAAAAGGGGGCTTATTAGAAGAGCGGGCTTAACCCTTTTACTCCAAAATACGGAATTTTCCGCACTTGATTATTTTACTCTGTCTAACGCCAGACGAGTTTATACTCGTCAATGAGATAGCTCCCAGAAAGCTGGGAGTGAAAGGGTTAACAGAGAGGGGGACTTAATAGAGAAATTACGGTAAAGCTGAATTTCCACAAGGCGTAAAATGTCGCTCGCTCGATTTTTTCCGTTGTTTTGTGAGTTTCAACGTAGAACGAAGACCATTCAATTCATAAAAAGTGGGACGAGCGACATTTGACGTCTACTGGAATACAGTATAAACATGATTAAACATTTCAAGGTGATTGCCGATCAGTCTGCAAGCAATCAACTCACGTTTCAGACGATGTTTCTGCAGGTTTGAGCAAGCGAAGACCACGCAACAAATATTCGATCTGTTCAGCGCCAGACATACCAGGATATGGAACCATACCTAGAGAATCATGTACTTAGAAATTCTTCGATACTGTCAAATTCCAGTTATATACAGCCTTTTAAGTCCTGTAAATTGCATATAACTTTTTAAAAGAAGCATCTCTAGCCACAAATGCGCCCTCATAACCTCATAACCATCCAATCCAGATTCCTCCACCTCCCTCCCCTCCACTACACACCACACCACTCCATACCAAACCACTGCACTCCCCTCCATTCCACTTCATCCCCGCCCACTCTACTCCACATTTAACACAACACTCCAATGCACTCCACTCCCAACTCTACTCCACTCCACTCCACTACACACCACACCACACCACTGTTTTGCACTGTTTTGTACTGCACTGCGCTGCACTGCACTGCACTTGCACTGCACTGCACTGCACTGCGCTGCGCTGCACTGCACTGCACTGCACTGCACTGCACTGTACTGTACTGTACTTCACTACACCATCACACCACCCAACAACCCCACTAGACTCCGAAGGCTCATAACTAGAGGGCTTATAATCGGATAGCTTATAACCGGAGTGTAAATGTGAAGTAATACGAGCAACAAATTGCTGCAACATTGTTGCGTTGCAAGTTGGATAGCGTTGTTACACGTATTACCACCCACCTTAAACAATGTCACGCAACAATGATTTTGTTGCAAGTTGAATCAGCATGTTGCAGCAAGTAGAACTGTAGTCTACTTTTTTCAACAAATTTCTTCATGGTAATACGTGCAACAACGCTTTTCAAAGTTGCGTTGAAAGTTGAACAAAAATGTTGCCCGTATTACCCCTCACCTTTATAGTCAAAATTTACAGAACTATTTTATATATTTTAAATTGCATGCAATATCATCAAGCTAACCTGCTGTCTCAATTTCCCAAAAAAGAATTCCAAAAGACCACCTAGCAAAGCAAAACAGAATAATTGCGTTAGAACTAGCTGATATTCATAAAACAGAACATACAGAAGCAATCTTATATTTCGATGAAAAAGACATATCGCTTAACTATTAAAAGTTTTTAAAATTAATTATTTTTTTGACTATGGAGATCAAGACACACTCTCAAGAACACAAATAGAAACCCATATAAACAACAGAAGTAGTATAGTTGATAAAACTTTGACATACACGTCACTTTTCGAAGTGTACTTTGCCTCCTGTAAAGACTCAATGGCCATCCATTTTAGTGGCAGTTTACCCTAGTAATACAAACAAAACAAACCAATCAAACATTTCTGCACTGAAGACCCAGTCCAACTGCAGTTTAGCAGATCACAGGGACAAATGTAAACATTTGCAAGCGCAACCCTACTCACTATATCACTATTCGAATCCTTGCGGTCAGTAAATAAAGGTTTCTGCTAAACCATCAGTTTGACATTAATATGCACAGGGTGTCCCCAAAAAAATGTCCCCCATCCATTTATGCGGTGCACCTTCTTTAATTATGGTACAAGAAGTAAATTTTTATATCACGCCGAAAGCCCATCTGAGGAGTGATCATCACTCCTTCTTTGTTGTCTGGAATTTTCAGAGCTAAGTAGTTATCTACTCGCTTCCTGTAGTCATTTAAAGAGGCAACATCAAAATTTGAACTTGTCCAAATTATGTATGCTACGTCAAGATTTGGAAATCTTCTCCTAAAGGCTTCCCTTGTCCTTGTTGGGCTTCTTGTTTCATGATAGGAAAGTACCATGAATGCTCTTTCCTCGGGAGTGAATTGTTGTCCAACCATCTTAAGACGGATGAAGTAAAGTGCACTTCTGCCTACATGGCAAACATGTGCATGAAACTCTCATGAGTATTGTTATTACCCCAAGGAACCCCACATGATTTGATGCCGCATTGCTTCATTTGGAATCAAACTTTATTCCCCTGTGGTCAGTTTTCACAGCATATGTATTCAAACTTGTATTCCGCACTCAAACAAAGCTGTGGTCAAAAACGGGCGACATTCGTTTGGGACACCCTGTATTTTTCCAAATCTGTAGGTAGCATAGATAATTTGCATAATTTGGACAAGTTCAAATTTTGATGTTGCCTCTTTAAATGACTCCAGGAAGCGAATAGATAACTATTTAGCTCTGAAAATTTCAGACAACAAAGAAGGAGTGATGGGCTTTCGGCGTGATATAAAAATTTACTTCTTGTACCCAAATTAAAGAAGATGCAGTACAAAAACGGATGGGGGCATTTTTTGGGGGACACCCTGTATGTATTGCGCATCATATACAGTATGTATGTGTGTCGCGACTTCCCTTTCTAGTTCAAAGTGGTACCTATTTAGCACTTATTGACTGGGACCGAGGGAAACAGTATGTTTTGTGTCAAACATACTGTTTGCCGAAGGTTCCAGTCAATAAGTATTTTATTGTTATATAGCTAGAGTTTTGCTGGATAAAACGATGACTGTCATTGGTTGGTTTGTGGTCACATGATCTTAGCTAAATTTCAATGTAGACCGAGCGGGCAACAATTGAGAACTTATTGGCCACTCGGTCAATAATATTGCAATTGTCGCCCGCCAGAACTTTGAACTCTTCACTGTATCCTATAAACAAAAGCTTGTTTGGTACAAAAGAGATTATTTATAGGTCTTCAAAACATGTGTGAAGATTAACTGGAGAAATGTATTGCTGTTCTTTTGTTCTGAGACTCATATTTGCATGTTTAGTTGAAGTGAAATTACGAAGCCAGGCGTAATTTTTTTGGTAAGTCTTTCAGTTTGTCTTCTTTTCTGTACTTTCCCTTGATAAACGTCGAAACTATTCAGCGAAACTCAAGCTATATAACAAAGCACTTAGGGGCCGTCGACAGATATATTTCGTCCCCAATCGCGGACTTGTTTGGCGATGGGGGGGGGGGGGGGGGGGTTAGCCTTGAATCCGCGATAACAAGAAAAATTAGGACGAAATCTGAATTAGTGTTTGTGAAAAAGATCTTGCACAGTATCAGGGAATTTAATAATATTATCCAGCTGTATACGTTTAAATTTGTTGCTTTAACATATTCCGGGTGATTCCGATTCCAATACGAGATGCCGCCGCTGGCGTAGTTGATCGCGGTCGCAATTTCATGCATGCGTTTGCAAGATTTACGTTTCAGTTTCGCCGTTTTGGTCACACAATTCAGGTATTTCTTTAATTTTTTAACAGATTTTATTTATATGAAAATATTCTTTCTTTAATATAAACATTCGTTATATACACTATGTGTCATTTATATTTAATACTATGCTAACTGGACTCATATGTCCACTGGTCCGTGATGATGGGGGGGGGGGGGGGGGGGGGGGGGGGGGGTGAGGGGGTCAACACAATCGCGGAACAAGTCCGCGATTGGGGACGAAATCTATTTGTCGACGGCCCCTTAATGTCTGCTCCCTCGGGAAACATTTAGTTTTGTTTTCCCTCGAGTCTCGATGTTTCTTTCCCTCGACTTCGTCTCGGGAAACATCGAGACTCAGCTGGGGAAAACAAAACTGCTTCCCTCGGGAGCAGACATTAAGTGTATATTATATACCAGGTGTTAAAGAAAACAAAAAAAGAAAGGCGTCAAACCACTGAAGTAAATATAATGAAACTTTTTAATTTTATCTATTTTATCTTTATTTAAGAAGTTCGTTGAGTTGTATTTTTGTAAGATTTTCAAACTCGGTGGCAAGTCCTTTTTCGATAGAAAATTCCCTTAAGGTTTTAACAGCTTGCTTGGTGGCCTTTTTGGTTGATGTTGAGTCTTTATCTTTATCTTTAAGTAAATTTTCTATTTCACCGCTGGTTCGGCTAGCGAACCTTTGTTTTTGCTCCATAACTTGATAAGTAATCGTCTGAACGATTTTATTATTCACCGCTCAGAGCTGTTGCCTGGAGACAGTCGAATTTCAAGAATCAAGACTTTCACGTGATACCCTCTCGCCCAATGAGACGCACGAAAACATGAACTTTGACACTTGGTATATAATATAACTTGCTGTCGCTATAGAGAGACAAACTTCATTCAGGTCTACACGTTAGCCCATTGCTACCTATAAGCTGTCTGAGGCTTCTCCCTCGGACGAGTAAAATCTTCTGGCGTTAGACAGAGTAAAATATTAAAGGGCCGTTTTTGGCTAGCTTAGGCAGCAATGGGTTAACCCACATGTTGTACTTATTGAGATAGTTACGGATTTGATCCATTGACATATATATATTAGACGGCCGGCCAACCTCGATAAAAGTGTCTCAAAAACACCGTTGATGGCATTTTTTGTTACAAGCAGGCAACCATGCTAAATCGTATCGGATAGTGTATACTTTGAAGGTGAGGGGTGTTGCCAGTCATGATTATTGATTTATATACTAAAATTTAGAGCTTTTTGAAAGCACAATGTGATGGATGGGATATCTGTAAAGTGCTGCCTATTTACGTTTGTCTTTTATTTGAATTAGCTAAATTTAGAATGCTATCCAATCAGTGTGCCTCTAGTTTTGCTTAACTTAATTCGCACAACTCACAATCATAAACAAACAAGAAATATGGCGTGAATACACCTAAATATAATACTTCGAAGAAAGGCCACAAAAAGGTAAGCTTGCCAAGAATCAGAAATTTATTAGATCTGGTAGCTACAGGAAATTCTCATACTCGTAAATTACTTCGTTTTATTTTGGTAATTTGCCGATACCGCCATCTATCTACTGTTATAAAGCTGAGCTTTTGTACTATAGTATAGTATTGCTCATAATATCCTTAGACATTTAACTCACCGGTTCAACAGTACTATCTTGTGATACACGGAAGGCAACCGGTCTAGTCATCTTGATCAATGTCTAAGCTACATTTCTATGCTGGTTGCCTGCTTGTAACAAAAAGTTTTCAGATTGTCGTGGCTGTTCTTCTAAGTGTTATATTTAGGCGAATTTGCGCCATGTTTCTTGTTTGTTTATAATTGTGAGCTATGCGAATTAGAATAATCAGAACTTCAGGCACGCTGATTGGATAGCATTCGGAATTTGTAATTCAAATAATACACAAACGTAAATAGGCATCGCTTTACAGATATCCCATCCATCACATTGTGCTTTCAAAAAGCTCGAAATTTTAGTATATAAATCAATAATCATGACTGGCAACACCCCTCACCTTCAAAGTATACACTATCCGATATGACTTAGCATGGTTGCCTGCTTGTAACAAAAAATGCCATCAAAAGTAATATTTTTAAGCCTTGGTCGTCCCTCTATATATCTTTATTGGCAGTGTGGTATATGTGGTATATCCCACAGCCAATCCGGACTGCGATGACAACGAGTCTCCTATCAACCTCGTACCCAGGATCTTATCTTCGCTCTCCCTATATCAATAACTGACAAAGGATGACCGATCCAAGATGACGATTCGTGCACCCTTTCTCCCATAGTAGCAACTGCTGACCTTTCTCTGGTAAATTAATTTACAACTGGATTGACTGGACTGCGGGCTTGGCTGAGCCCATAGTCAAATAAACATGTTAAGAAGCATAAGTCAGCGGTCGGTACCATCAGAGAAAAGCTCAATATTTTCGCCATCTTTGTTTGGTCAGTTATTGGACGGAACCCGCAGTCTAGTTATATATATACATATAGGTCAGTCGTTTGACCCCCCCCCCCCTCCTCATCTGAGACTCGATAACTCAATGCTATAAAACTAGAATAACTCACCCCAGTCGTTTTTTGGTACAGTCCAGCCTCATATATATCACGTGACAGACCAAAATCAGACACTTTCGCAATTTTGTTTTTTCCCAGGAGCACATTTCTGGCGGCCAAATCTCGATGGACAATCTAAATTATTATAAAAAAATAATATCTTAATATTATCTTATAAAAATTATTTCAAAATTCATTAATAATTCATGAGGAAAACACAGGAAATCAGTACCATGTTAGTGGAAGAATACTAATGAATACAATTTTGTATAAAGAATACCAAAGGTGCGGTAATATGGGCAACATTTCTCTTCAACTTGCAACACAACAAAGTTGTGTTGCAAGTTGAAAAGCGTTGTTGCACGTATTACCACTCACCTTAAACATTGTTACGCAACAACGATTTTGTTGCAAGTTGAAAAAAGTTTGTTGAAAAAGGTAGACTCCAGTTCTACTTGCTGCAACATGCTGATTCAACTTGCAACAAAATCATTGTTGCGTGACAATGTTTAAGGTGGGTGGTAATACGTACAACAACGCTATTCAACTTGCAACGCAACAATGTTGCAGCAATTTGTTGCTCGTATTACTTCACCTTAATGAACATAATAACAAAAAAACAACCAATAACGAAACGTTTTTTAAGCCGTTCAATAAACTCGAAACTTGCATCACGTGAAACCCATCACTGTTTTATCAGGTCAAAAACCAGGTTTTAAACCTGATAAAACACTTCTGCTCGTTTATTAAACATTTCTAAAAAATCACTTTAAATCCTTCAGTAAGAGCATCCCCCCCCCCCCCCCCCCCCAATAACACTACAATATCAATTCTACAAATATCAAATCTAAAGCCCTAATCAGAGAGAACCCTAATCAGAGAGAACGCAAATCATCGCAAGTTGGCAGTCACAAATTTCTGTGGCGCTCATTCGAACACCCAAATTAACAAAATAAGGTTTCATAAGTGTTTTAAACAAGTTTTAACTCTGTCACGGTACATAATATTTTCGGGAAATTATTCAGAGCGGCTGGCTGAGATAGCGTGACTGCCAACTTGCGATGACTTGCGTTCTCGGTTTATTTAACAAATAAAACATAAAGCTCTGTGCATATGTACTCTTATAAAGGTTCGTTTGACGTCATTTGAACACGAGAGAAGTTGAGTAGTACTTTACACTTCTTTCGTGTTCAAATCACGTCAAACGAACCTTTATAAGAGTACATATGCACAGGAGCGGTATGTTTTATTTGTTTTATAATATAAGATGGGGAAAAATAAACTAAAAGTTAGGATAGTTTTGAAGGTCGCTAGCTTTTCCCGCCAGGTGACGCCATCCTACGCCATTTTACGTCATTCATGACCTTCATACTCTTATAAATGCACGGGGCCCAGCCAATCAGAGCGTGCGTAGAGGGCACCTTATTTTATAACAGGATATAAAATTGTCATATGTCACCCTCAATAAATAAAGTCACTTTATTTTAATCTACGCGTGTAAATTATCTCAATTACGTGTTACCTTTTTCCCCTCTAAATGGCACATCCCTTTCGACACATCGTAAGCAAATCTCAGTCGAGTTAGAGGATCAAGAGACGTGACGAATGCTCCTTCCTTCCCAGGTTGCTCTTTGCGATTTCTTTGAAGGTAACGTAACAAATTGCCATGCTCACAGAATTCCACAATCACCAACAGAGGTCCTGAATAAAGATAAATAGCAAAAAAAATTATAATTTTACCCTGATACCCTGATGCCAGCTGAACGTGTAAAAGTGTATTATATCTTTATTGACATTAGCTACTTATGAATCTCGCGCTTGTTTGTTGTGTTTGTATAATTTTTAGTTTAATACAATGTCTTCAAAAACTCATTAATAATTCATGAGGAAAACAGAAAAGAAAATCATGACCGTATCGTGTCTTTATATGTGATAAAGATACCTCCTGATTTACATAAACTTTAGCTTTGATTTTCTCGGCTTAGACAAGGTTATTTTATTAACTTACTACGTCAATGAACTTACCAAGTGGTTCGTTTTTGAAGCCGTTCAATAAACTCGCATGTTTTATATCTGATAAAACACTCCTGCTCGTTTATTAAACAGTACATAAAGATCGCGTGCATGCATGCATGGTACAGTTGGTGCCACCTATTATCACGCATATTCTGTGAGTATGTATATATGTAGTTAATATCAAATGTTGTATTAAAGAGCTGTTCATCTCTAACAATGGACACCACAGCAAGATTCTCCACACTTCCAGTTGTCGTGTGTGCGTTGTAAAGTAATGAACGATCTTTAACAATTAACGGTATATATTTTCACAAAGGTGAAGACAAAGTCCTATTCAAAGTTATCCCATAATCCACCTTTAAATATTTTTGTGTAAGAACTGACTGTAATTCATACCTTTCATTGAACATGCTCCAACTAAATTGACGACATTTGGATGTTCTGCTACATCAGCCATTAGTCTTAGTTCTTTAAAAAGTTCTTTTTTATCATTTTCTGTGGCGATATCTAAGAATATTGGTAATGTAGAGCAAAATAGGAAAATAAGTTAGAAAAAATACCACGAATACGACTAAAACCACAACAGCATGCAAAAAATAGCAAAACAAAAAAGAAAAATAAGAAACAAAGACCACCAAAAAAATTTTTTTCTAGTTTCCCGACAGACAGTAAAAATGCAACTAAAACAACAGTAACAGCAGAAACAACGACGACAACAGCAACAATAACAGCAATAGCACCACCACTACCAACAACAACAACAACAGCACCACCACCACCAACACCAACACTACCAACAACAACAATACCACCACCACCACCACCAACAACAACAACAACAACAACAACAACAACACAAGCAACACCACCACCACCACCACCACCAACAACAACAACACCACCACCACCACCACCACCACCGCCACCACCAACAACACCACCACCACCACCATCACCACCAACAACAACATAAAAAACACTGGATACAAAACTATACCTTTAACAGTCTTTATGGCCACCGGAATGTCACTATTGGATTGCTCATCCGTCAACACTGCTTTCACCACATAACCAAACTCCCCTTGGCCAAGGGTTTCACCCATAACTAAAGAATCTCGAGAGATTTCGTTCCATGAAAAAGATTCTTGTTCACCTGAACTATCAACATTACCCAATAAACAAACTGTCATGTTGTTATGAATATATATATTTTTGGGAGAAATACCAGGTATGGAATCTTGGTAGGGCTGGAATAAATATAAAAGGAAAAAGGAAAACTCAGTAATAAAATTAAATTTAGTGCACATGGTGTATCCGCAAACATATAAAAATAAATATAAATAGCATAAATAAAAGCACGATTTAGTTAAGGTGGCTCCCTACTGTTTCTTCAAAATTGAAAAAATGCAAGTTTCAACTTCAGAAACTGCTCTATGCAAAAAATTCTGTAGATCCAATTTTTTTATCGAAGAAAAATTATGCTTTTCTAAACCATAAAATTGGATCTACAGAATTTTTTTGAGATCTTCCTATTGATTACTTCAATTTAAAGAACTGTTTTTAATGCAAAACCATTTGGGGGTCACCGAACTCGTTTTTGAAATAAATTGGTTGAAATAAATCAACACCAGCATCTTAGCGATGGTCCGTGGTGTGAACTGTGGCGTATGGCGGCTGCATGGAGCGCCTATGATATGCCTCGACACGGCCACGTTGATCTGCGTCCTTCGTAATTCAGCTACTGGCTGCAAGTAAGGATGATCAGCCCCTAGTCCTTTATCCTTTTATTCCTTTATATCCTTTAAGTCGTTGCTTCCAGTTGCAGCAAATTTTGGATACGGTTGGTAGCATCGTGATTGCAAGCATCATGAAAAGGGATGCGAGAAATGGTGTGTAAAGCTAGTGACGTACAGTAAGGAGTAACGTGGCAAATAGTGTGACGTAAACGTGACGTAATAAGTAACGTGACAAATAACGTAAGAAGTGACGTGATAAACGACGTAATAAGTGACAAAAAAGCGACGTAATAAGTGACAAAAAAGCGACGTAATAAGTGACAAAAAAGCGACGTAATAAGTGACGTGAGGAGTAAAGTTAAGTGACGTGAAAAGTGACGTAAAAAATGACGTGAGAAGTGACGTAAAAAATGACGTGAAAAGTGACGTGAGCAATGACGTGAAAGTGACGTAAAAATGACGTGAGAAGTGACGTAAAAAATGATGCGAAAAAGTGACGTAAAAAGGGACGTGGAATTGACGTGATAAGAGACATGTGGAGTACTATTACACAAACCTAAAAGTGCAGCAAAAAGCGGAAAAACGCATGAATGCAGACCTTCACTCAATTTTTCCAAATTTACTCAATTTACACTTACATTATCGGGATGCTTAACAGTTGCTTTCCATCGACGGTAATATACAATGCCCAACACCAAAATAATCAATAAAACCACGATAATGATGACAGGAACCACAATTTTTACAACTGTGTTACCACCTACAAAACAACACAGAAAATAGAAATCTCATACATTTATCTATGTATCTGTTGTACGCAGTCATGTACGTAGTTTGGTACCCAGTTAGAAACATTTGGGTATATCTGGGTACACTTTGATAGGTTTCGGTACGATTTGGTACATTTCGTTGAGTTTCAAACAAACTAACAGACAGATAGGCGGACAGACAGACAGACAGACAGACAGACAGACAGACAGACAGACAGACAGACAGACAGACAGACAGACAGACAGACAGACAGACAGACAGACAGACAGACAGACAGACAGACAGACAGACACAAAGACACAACGACACAAAAAAACACAAAGACACAAAGACAAAGAGACAGGCAGACACAAAGACAAACAGACAGACAGACAGACAGACAGACAGACAGACAGACAGACAGACAGACAGACAGACAGACAGACACACAAAAAGGCAGACAGACAAAAAGACAGACAGACAGACAGACAGACAGACAGACAGACAGACAGACAGACAGACAGACAGACAGACAGACAAAAAGACAGACAGACAAAAAGACAGACAGACAAAAAGACAGACAGACAAAAAGACAGACAGACAAAAAGACAGACAGACAGACAGACAGACAGACAGACAGACAGACAGACAGACAGACAGACAGACAGACAGACAGACAAAAAGACAGACAGACAAAAAGACAGACAGACAAAAAGACAGACAGACAAAAAGACAGACAGACAAAAAGACAGACAGACAGACAGACAGACAGACAGACAGACAGACAGACAGACAGACAGACAGACAGACAGACAGACAGACAGACAGACAGACAGACAGACAGACAGACAGACAGACAGACAGACGAACGGACGGACAAACAGAAATATATATACATATATATATTTCTGTTTGTCAACTATTCACTCATATATATAGAAATTCCGAGCTCGTACTCGTTAAATATATGTTTACCTTTAGTGGTCTGTACCAATAAAACATCTGATCTTATCTTTCCTACTCCATGCGTGTTCTCACTCTGTAGTCGAACAGAATATTTCGTCTCAGACTCTAAGTCGTCCAATGTAACTGTCTGTTTATCGCCCACGACGTTCTTAACCTTTCTCCATTTATTACTCGAGCCATCTGACATCTCTACGTGGTACAAATCGACCTGAAAATACTGAGGATGTTTCCAGCCAACAGTGAAGCGGTCTGATTTAATATCACTAGCAGTCAGGTCTACTGGTGGAGCAGGAAATGCTGAAAAGTAGTGAAATCTATCTTATTACCAATTATCAAACATACAAAATCTTGAACAAAACTTGGGAAGGCAAGTTGAACAACACTTTTTGCAATCACTGATTTGATGTAATTATTTTTCGAAAGGTATTTTTCTTAATTTTCTGGTCCTCGTACTGCTCCTCTCCTCCTCTCCCCTAGGGCAATGTTAGGCCCTGTTCACATGAAGCGGGTTGACAGTCCAATCGGATCGAAAAACGCGAGTGAAGTCAATCTGTTTTCTGTTTTGGAACACTATTTTCTCTGCTTCCCTCAATATCTGCCATTTAGCACGACAGGCACCAACTTCACTTATGCGTATTAAGTCATTTTCAAGTCAAACCGTGTATACATGAATCAGATTGGAGACATTCAAGTCGATCCTTGCTTGAATCTCAAGTCAATCCACTCCACTGCGTGGATTGACTTCAGCCATTCGTTTCGATCAGATCGAAAACTTTCAATCTTCTTCATGTAAACACAACAAGAAGAAACAACATGCGAGATTTGACTTGAACACTCAATCCACTTCATGTAAACAGGGCCAGTCAAAATTGTTTGTAGGCACACCCACAGGCTGACCCCGGGAGAGAAGGGATTTTTCTTTGGAACACGTAGCGTAAGAAAAATTGACGTGATTTTGTGGTTGTCGCAATAGTTTTGTCCAATGTTGTAGTAGTGTAAGTTACAATTTGTTATCTAATCGGGATTAATTTAATCTACAGGTCGTTAATCCTTACAAGAATGAGTACCTCAGGTTACTGCTTATAAAGAGCTATTTACATTAGCCCGGACTGTCTCGGCTATATAACCAGGCTACAGTATAGTTCGTGTCACGAAATTCTTTCCTGGGCCACGAGAGGAGATTTGAATCATCGTTAGGATGATGGTTGGCTTTGGCGAGGGAAGAACCTCGAGCGCCAAAAGCGCGAGAAACTCCTAGGGGGAGTCCAGGGGCATGCTCCCCCGGAACATTTTGGATTTCTAGGGTCTCTGAAACACTATTTCCTGCATTTTGAGGCAAGTATTTAAGAGTAATCTGAAAGTCATAAATTACGTAATTTTGTTGTTATCAAATGATACACATCATGCAAAAACAAGTTGGAGGCATTTGGAGGCGATCGCCCCCCCCCCCCTGTCCCTTGGCTACGCCACTGTTAGGATCCGTTTACATCTAAACCAAGGCAATTCTTCTTTTCAAATTTAGTTTATGTGAGTTTTAAGACCACATGCAGTACGATCCTAATCAGACGAGTCAGTCCAGTCAAACAGGGCAACACGCCTCATGTTCCAAAGGCGTTCCTTTCTCCGGTCGGAGAGTCACGCGCCTTCACACTGGGAAGGGAACGCCTGTGGTAGAAGCAATTGTATAAGAAAGAACCTCAAAATTAAGTAGACCCACCATTCATTTGAAATCCGGTCGGGGATAAACCGCCGTCTTTCAGTACTCTGTACACATCATCGGCCAGTTTTCTAATATCTCTTGGATCTCCATAGTAGACGCTAAGAACTCGCTCTTTCCACGTCAACTCAAAATCGACAGTACCATTTCTAGTATATTAGTAGTAAATGTAAAGGTTCGTTAATTTCGTCATACAGTAAACACCCGCCATTAAAAACAGGACCGTGCTCATACGCACAGAGCAGATCTTTGTAAGTACCTTCCACTTATAAGTACCTAACCTAAATTAAATTAAACTAAACTACACACGTAAAAAGGCGCAAGCTGTTACAGACCTGCAAACAAGTTGTTAGAGGCTGTTCCAACAGGCTGTCACTGTCATGTGTTTGTACTGACTGTCCCAGATTGTTGACAAGTCTGTAACAGGTTGTTGACAACTTGTAACAAGGTTAATGACTCCGACAGACCTGTGGCAAGTTGTTCCAACAGCCTGTTACCATGCCTGCAACTAACAACTTGTTAACAGGCTGATGCTAACAAGGTTGTAGCAGCTTGTTGAATGAACAGCATTGTTACACCTTGTTAACAGCCTTGCTACCGACCTGTTGCGAACACATCCTGTTGACAAGCTGCGAGATTTTTACGTGTGTAAACTAAGCTAAACTAAACTAAACTAAACTAAACTAAACTAAACTTTATTTATACTTAAAATAACCTTAACAGTTATATCCAAACTGTCCTTCCTCATAGGGGCCATTCCTCATTGGTCCAGTACTCCAGTGTCACTACAGGAAGAAACCTGAGTACCCGAAGGAAAACCTGTGGTGTTTTACCGCCATTTGCAGTTGAGCTTGCAGCTTGCTAAATTAAGACGTTGTTTCATCGTTTGAAACTCTGCGTTCATTGGACCGCAACGTAGTGTTGCCAAGGGCACAACGTGACGTTGCTACGGAGCTTTGACAGGGTTTCAATTAGTGATTAATTTGTTATTCGCGATCGTGGAGAGTAGATATTATAAAAAAATGTCTAGTAAACGATTTAGCCAGGCCGGACGGACATATAATGTTGGGAAAGCTCTATCCTCAGGGACTTTGCATATTTATACTAATTGGAACATTCTGAGAAGATTTGTAATATATCTTCTCAGGCGAGAATTTCATCTTCATGGATTTTTTTGCCGTTAATGTTGACGGAAGTGACGTCAAAAGAGGAATCCGTAAAGTGGTTTTCATATAGACAAATTCCTCTTTCGACGTCACTTCCGTCAACTTTAACGGCAAAAAAAATCCATGAAGATGAAATTTTCGCCTGAGAAGATATATAACAAATCTTCTCAGAATGTTCCAATTAGTATAAATATATAAAGTCCCTGAGAATGACATGGGCACTTTAAGGAGAAGCATTATTGATAAGATATTGGAAAACGGTGGAGAAAGAGCAACAGCGACGGTTATAACAAACTAATCACTAATTGAAACCCTGTCAAAACTCCGTAGCAACGTCACGTTGTGCCCTTGGAAACACTACGTTGCGGTCCAATGAACGCAGAGTTTCAAACGATGAAACAACGTCTTAATTAACGCAAGCTTGCAGCTCAACTGCAAATGGCGGTAAGTAGAGTCAAACTGGAAGTACTCCTCTCACATGGGAAGGTCGTCTAGGTTCTTAACAGTGGGTGCTTACTAAATCATAAACTGTGCCTTACCTACATAACAAACAGTTGTAAATGTTACAGTAAAACTTACTTTAAATTTACAGAAGTTATGTTCAAAGAGTAGTATAGTTTGCCAGGTTGAAACAAAGATTGAACCTACAAAATACGAAAAAAAGTGTTGGAATATAACAAAGATATTTTAATAAAGTGATTAACCCTTTCATGTACATTGTATTTGCGGGACAACTTTATTTTTTTATTCTGTCCAACGCCAGATGATTTAACTCGTCAAGGAGAGACGTCTGAGAAAGTCATTCAAAAGAGTTAACATTTGGTGCTAAACCACATCGGGTACGTAGAGCTAAGTAATTAGCTAATATCGTTATTCATTTCTTCAGTGTAAAAGGTGCTGCGTAGGCAGTGTTTCAAATAAAGCAATGTGAAAACTGTTGAGAAATAACGAAATGCTGACGTTTCGAGAAGGGCCATTCATCAAAGTAAAATGTGACACAATAGTTATCGCTACCCGGTCCCACAATAATTATCCTAACAACATAAGATGAAAAGTTACTACGGTTCCGGTTTGAGCTTGGACACGCGTAATTTGACGACTCACGTTTCACGCGGGAAACTAACATGTTGCTAAGCGGAAACTGTAACGTTACTAAGGCCAAACGGTGTTGTTTCTTCGCACAAACGTCGCGCTGTGGGATTTGTCAGCGTAATAGCCGATCGGAAAAGCACTGTGGAATTCTTAGCTTCACTTGATGAAGATTTAATTGTGTATAAAGATGAGTTACAAACATTCCCACATTTTCTTTGAAAATTTGGCGCTCGTTTCAAATTTGAAACAATTCCGTTTGGCCTTAGTAACGTTACAGTTTCCGCTTAGCAACATGTTAGTTTCCCGTGTGAAACGTGTGTCGTCAAATTACGTGTTTCCACGCTCAAACCGGAATCGTAGTACGTCTCCCATATCATCATTCCACGACCTGATCTCTTAAAACTTGACCATGCAGCCTGGTTCCCAGGACTCTCTTTTTAACGTCGGGCGGCAGACCCAAATTGTGAGAGGCCTGGAATAAAATGTTTTGCTTGGCCCCAAATCTGGCCTCAAAACTGGCCCCAACTTATACAGGCACCAAACGGCCGTTTGGCGGAAAACCAAGGCAGATAACACTCACGTCGGTCTGCACAATTCCTTATAACATCATATAGCAAGGTTGGTCTACTGCCGAAACGTTAAAATAGCATATTTCGATTTGTATAAATGTGTTTCAACACAATCACTTCCTACGCCGAACACTATTTTATAAAGCCTCGTATGTAACGACCTTTTAACGTAATGTAAAATAAAGAAACCTACTCATTTGCTGTCTGCTCTCAAGAAGAAGTTTGCTTAAGTGCCCTCGTTCATAAAGATTAAAGAATCCGAGCTCCAGCAGGATTCATGATAGATAAAGATGAACATTTTCCGCTAGTCCTCTCGCTCGATCCCTATTCTGTGACGTCACCAAAATACGTTCGAGAGAAAAGAGGACTAGGAACTATTCTGTTGACCATGTAGCTCAGTCGGTAGAGCGTCGGACTAGTAAACTAAATGTAATCAAAGCAGGGACGTAGCCAGGGGGGGGGGCCGCGGCTCCCCCCCTTTTGATATAAAACAACAACAGAGATGATTAACTACAAAACTGATGCAATATGAATTGTGTCAGGAAATAAACTGTAAACAGTGTATTCAATCTACTGAGTGTATGCGTTTTGAGTATCTATGTGACGTTTGCGTGTTTTGAGTATTTTATATCACGTTTTTTAACCTTTAGAGTCTGTAAAATCTTCCTCCAAAAGCCAGCAAATGGCATTTCAGCGACTCTCGATTTCAAAATTTCTTGGGGCTGGATCCCCCTAAAAATTTATTTTGATTTTGGCTCTCCCCTTTCAAAATCCTGGCTACGTCCCTGGAATCAAAGTAGTGTGCTGTGTAGGCAGTGTTGAAACTCAAGTCGAAATATAGTAAGGTTTGATCTACAGCCAAAATATAGAACGTAGAAGTCTAACGTTTCTAGCGAAGGCCCTTCAGTGAACTTCAGTATATCCAACCTTACTTAGCATATTTCGAGATAGGATGCATGTAGACTGTAGGCCCTTCGTCAGAGAGAAACGTCAGATGCATGTAGACTGTATAGGCCCTTCGTCAGAGAGAAACGTCAGATGCATGTAGACTGTAGGCCCTTCGTCAGAGAGAAACGTAAAAGACTCTCTGACGAAGAGCCTTCGCTCGAAACGCTAGTCTTCTAACGTTCCATGTTTTGGCAGTATGTCCAACGTCACTATATTTAAACTAAATGTAGGTCGCGCGTTCGAATCCCAGTCACGGTCAAGTAGAGTTTCTCTACTCACCCGGTAAGGTTCGTCAGTCAGAGTAGCACCCAATCTCGTTCCCAGAGCCCACGTTTCCCACCCGTGAAACGAGAGACTCTGGGATAATCCGTTTCAAATCGTCACGTTATTGGCTGAATAGTGAGCATGAGTTGGTCTGAAGAGACCGGAAGTAGAATTAATAAAACCAAAATAACAAAGATGTCGGACGGCAAGACTCCAGTGAAGACGTTGCCGTGATCGATATCTTCGCCGTATGTGTGTAGATGCTGTAATTCGAGCTTCGTCGGCAACCCCATTGACTTGTCCGGGGGAAAGTCAAACAAGGAGAACATACTATCCAGATTCCGCTCGGACATTTACGCATGCGTACGTCAACGGGAATAACAAGAATCCTGTGATTTGAAACGGATTATCCCAGAGTCTCTCGTTTCCCGGGTGGGGAACGTGGGCTCTGGGAACGAGATTGAGTAGCACCTAATATCATTACTTTTCACCTGAGTTCGCTGTTCCACAATAAGTATCCCAAGTTAAAGGACATTGGCAATAGAAATGAAGTACGTCAAATTTGAAAGAACTCGTAAAATATTTTGGTTTGTTTGATATGTACATGTAAATTAGATGGTCTCTGACGTCAGGAGCAGGGTACAGTATTTTCATACATTACAAAATCACTTACACCTCTATTAGTCCAGAGGCTGGAGGGGGAGTATTGTCACCCGAGCGGAGAATTTACGATACAACTTTTTTTAGTGTAATTTGGGATGTAGATTATACGATTTTGCATGTTGATAAAGTGTTTGAGGGGGCGTTTCCGAGAAACGTGGGGTGAAAGGGGGGTCTTTACCTTATCAGTTTTACCTTAAAGGACATTGGAAGTATAATTTAAGTTTCTCTCATTTGAAAGAACTCGTGAAATGGTATAGTAAGACTCTTTACAATTTTCCCATATCTGTCTTAGTTTTCGAAATATTTTGGCCAAAATCAGCGTGCAGTCCGCCATTTTGTAGATCGTGAAATATATGGCAAAGGGTGGGTAACTGTTTGTACGTACCTTATTGATCTGTTTACATTCTTTCAACCATTTCAGGCAAAAATACAGTAGATGAAGAATTGGATGAACACATTTCGTGAATCTAAATGATTCAATGTCTATTGATATGAATTTTCCCCTTTTTTTTATATTTAATTTATTCATGTCAATAGACCCCCCGTTTCTCGGAAACGCCCCCTCAAACACTTGATCAACATGCAAAATCGTAATCTACACCCCAAATTACACTAAAAAAAGTTGGTATCGTAAATTCCCTCCAGCCTCTGGACTATATGATTGCTCAACATAAAATGTTTAGTATCACAAGGCGTTTTTATGTGCACAGTTTCAAGTCATTTCGTTAAACAAACTTAGAGACATAACTGATTTTGCTAAGTGTGAAAATACTGTACCCATCTAATTTACATATCAAACAAACTGGAATATCTTGAAAACGAAAAAAGATACAAAAAAGTTGGAAAAGATCTTCTATTACAATTTTACGAGTTCTTCCAAATTAGACAAACTTACTTTTTAATTAAATAATACGAGACAAGACGTTCTCTGATCAAAAATTTTATTGCGGTAACGAGCTTTCGGCTGTCAGTCTACAGCCTTCGACGGATCATCTAGAATCATGGCACACAGGATTAACAAAAGAAGCTGAAAATAATTCAAAATATGCTATTTTATTTAAGAAACAATAATATATAAATTTAACTGTTATATATTTTATATATCCCTATACTCCTATAGGCGTTTATTTTGACATTTTTAAATCTATTTTTAATTGGTTTTAGTCATTTTTATTAGTCACTTTAATCAGTGTTCCACTTCTTTGTTTTTGACACTTTACACTGCTTTTAGTTTTCCGCTTGTATATATATATATATATTTAATTTCCTTTTTTCTTTAACCCGTCGAAGGCTGTGGACCGAGCGCCGAAAGCTCGTTACAATAAAATTTTTGATCAGAGAACGTCTTGTCTAGTATTATTTAAGTATGTTTAAACCTGATCGCGGTTCTTATATCTTTTCTATTACTTTTTATTATATCTAAACTGTTATCCTCAGAGGTCCAGTAAGGGCCCACCCTCATTGGTCCAGTGTTGCTACAGGAGGAAACCGGAGTAGGAATCGAACCCGGCTCGCGCAGAGGTGAAAGGCACGTGCACTGACCACTGTGCCACCAACACCCCTATTTATTGCCAATGTCCTTTAACATTTACTGCGCGTTTTTATATAGCCTGATTCAAACACATCACGCTTACAAAACAGTACTTCAAAAACGAACTCGAGTGAGATATCCTAGTCAAACACCATATACCTTTGCGCGAACTTTTACTTCTAGATCAGGAAGTTGTTCTTTAGGTAAAACTACTTCAAACGTATATGATTGCACTAAAGAGAAAAGAGATTTTCAGGTTAGAAGTTTACTACAGTAGTAATTTACTGCCAATAGTGATTACTGTGCTGTAAAATATCACATGTAGAAATGTCAAGCTCATAATCTAATCCACAGAGAAACAGACAGACAAACAGGCAAAAAGATATAATTTCAGAGCATGTAGACGACAGACAAACAGACAGACACACATACACATCAAACAATAGTAGACTAAATATTTAACAGACAAACAGACAGACAGACAGACAGACAGACAGACAGACAGACAGACAGACAGACAGACAGACAGACAGACAGACAGACAGACAGACACATACAATACAGACAGACAGACAGACAGACAGACAGACAGACAGACAGACAGACAGACAGACAGACAGACAGACAGACAGACAGACAGACAGACAGACAGACAGACAGACAGACAGACAGAAAGACAGACAGACAGACAGACAGACAGACAGACAGACACATACAATACAGACAGACAGACAGACAGACAGACAGACAATACAGACAGACAGACAGACAAACAGACAGACAGACAGACAGACAGACAGACAAACAAACAAACAAACAAACAAACAAACAAACAAACAAACAAACAAACAAACAAATAGACATGTGTACATGCATAGTACTTAAGTATGCATATATGTATAACCCTTAACTTTGCTTACATTTTTCAATAAATAACTGGTGCTTTCGGCTATCTTCTCCGGCAGTATTGCGAGCGTTGCAAGTGAAGTTTACATACGGAACAAGTGATTTCGTGAATGGATTACCAATCCTCAGTGTGCCATTATTGAAAAGAAGATAAGAGGCTCTAGTTGTTATATTTTTGCCTTTAAGTTCATAATTAACTAGAGTACCATTCAAACCAGTACCATTACTAAGCACAAACGGACCAAACTTCCATTGTATGATTGGCTTAGGGACGCCTGTTGTCTCGCAGTTAATGTATATAACAGTCCTAGTGTTTTCAATAATGGAGATCTTTGAGCTGTTGGTTAGAATCTTTGGCACTAAACAAACAAGAGAAAATGAAATAATGTAATAAATATAATAAAACATTTACAGTAAACATTAAAAATAAAACACAAATAAAATCAAACAGCACAACATTCGTTTTACGGCCATTTCCCCCGCTTATAGGCAGGGGTTGGCCGTCGCGGCTCCCCACAGCAGTTTCCTCCACTTCTCTCTCTCTCTTGCGCATCCTCCCTTTTTAGACCACTCTCTCTCATGTCCAACTCCACAACCTGACTCCATGTCGTCCTTGGCCTTCCTCTTTCTCTCACACCCTCCACCTCATATGACGTGCTTTTTTTCACCCAGTCACCATCATCTTTCTGTAATACATGTCCCAGCCATCTCAACCGGTTCCGCCTCAAAACATCAGTCACCAACTTACTGGGCACTCTATCCTCATCTCTATTTGCTCCAATCTTGCACTCTGCTCCACATGTGGATTAATGGCCCATGTTTCACTTCTATACATCGTTGCACTCCTCACACATGTCACACTTTCCCTTTAAGTTTTAATGACACTATAATACTTCCTTCCTTGTCAGGATCCCTGACAGCTCTTTAAACTACATCCATGCACAAAGAACCCTCATTCTGCCGAATTTGCACCTCCACCCCCATTGAGTATCTCCCAGGTAACAAACTTTCCTATATTCTCCAAATGCACCCCATTTCATATACGACGAGAGCGAATGGTATAATTGTTTTATAATATAGCAAAATATGTTATGATAATTAATGCAAAATTGTTGATTTATTTATTAATTGAATTTCTCACACATCATTAGATATTCATTGCAATGAGGGCAATCACAACAGACTGGTCGTCAACCGCTTGCAGAGACAGAGAAAAATTTTGTTTTAAAACAGACAGTAGTTTTGGTTCGCAAGACGTTGGATTTATTGGATAACATACATTAGATTATGTTGAACAGCAGGATCAATTTAGCCAGGACTGATATTGAGCAGAGAAAATATAGATGACAATTGGAATAATGTAGAACTTTACAAACTAAAGAAGAGAGAATATGTTAATGGTCGATACCCGGGAGAAAACAAAGCGTGAGGTGACTGTCTTGTGTACTTTTATATCTATATAATATTATGAAAGGTAGATGGACGTTTAAACTTCATTACTTCAATCAGTCTGCAAGCAACATCACTGTTTTAGCGCTTTTCGTAGGTTTCTGTCTGTCGTCGAATAACTTAAATTGCACCAACGTAAGTTTGGTTTCTTGTTAGTCTATTTTACTTGTAATATATGTATCGTATGTAGTCGCTTATATCGTGAAGCGCTGTTAGGTAAAATAATCTGTTGTATTTGGAACTGGTTTCTATAGCGACAGAAAACTGTATTGGGAAATGATTTCTAAATACAGCGTTGAAATCTAAATACAGTATTGAAATTTTAAATTAACATATGTATTGTTTGCCCACTTGAATTAATTAGGTCTCTGGTTAAGGGGCTGTTTACATGAGCCGGGCTAGCCCGGTTAACTAGGCTCACGCGATTGATTAGGATCTCACTGTGGTATTCAAACTCGCATAAACTAAATGTACAAAGAAGAATTGGTTTGGTTTAGATGTAAACGAATCCTAACGTTGATTAAAATCTCCTTTTGTGGCCGAGGAAAAAATTTCGTGACACGAGTCAGCCCGGCTCATGTAATCGGCCCCTTATTAGACTGGGTTTCTAGGTAAGTACATGTGACGTAAATCAAGCAACCGGATTGGCCGAAATGCTATGAATATCTAATGATGTGTGAGAAATGTTACACCCGCCACATATCAGCTTCCGTCATGCGTATTTATATATTGTAGTTTTCAAGTTTCTTGCTGAGTTGAAAACAGCTTCAGAATTTTCTATTTTGTGTTAAATGTTAGTTTCCCCTTCTTAGCTCAAGTTTTTCTGAACAGTATACGTTGAAAAAACCAGCCAGTTTCATCTGCCATAGTTTAAGAAAACTACGCCGTCATTTTGTTTTTCACTACTCGCTGTATATGAGCTGATATACAGTTAGTAATGCAGCCAATCAGATTGCTAGATAGTTCATATACCATTAGTAGCTATATTACGCCTTTCGCCTAAGTTTCGAATCAAGTAAATTTGAGCCAGTAACTTCTCTTAATTCCGTTTTTCACGAAAAATGACGTATTCGAAGAAGCTGTTGTATTTTTCATTTGTATTTTCTAAAAGTTTTACGTCAAGCGGTTGTAGTTTTTGCATTAAACCCAGTTTATCAACATCACGTCCACGCATAATTTCATTGTCCATATAATAAATAGAACATTACACGGTTGCTCAAAGATATGAATTTTATGTTCTTGTGGCAAGAGCAATATCTCATTATTATATATATATATATAGATAGGCTGTTGCGGTATATCGATATATCGATAATTATCGGGTTTTTTCAAATATCGGTTATTCGGTATTTTAAATTTGAAAATATCGATATACCGAAAATATCGAAATGTTACCGAAAATATCGAAATCTACGATATTATCGGTATTAGACGCGCGAAAACCGATTATCACTGTTTTGACGCTTGATTTTTTGTTGAACTTCTGTTGCGGAAGTTTCGGGACTCTCTTTGCGGCAAATCACGCCACCTATTGTCAAACTACGACTCATCCTGAATACCTAATCGTTTCAATTCCCAAAGCGCATATTTCACGGGCTGTCGACTCGACAGTGTCGAGGATAGACCCATCGCAGTCTTTAGAAATTTTTTTCGCACGCGATGAGTCATCGTTAGAATAAATAGAACATGTTTGTGACAGATGCATGCAGTATATACCGACTCAATCGACAATCTCCAGACTTCTTTACTGCCGATGGCGATGGTGAACAGATGAACGACGACACTGTCACTGAAAAGCCAAACGAGCTTATTGTCGTCAAAGAAGCTCTTTTAAAAGAATGAAATAAAAGTAGCGTGCTGCGTAGGCAGTGTAGAAATAACAATCGAAATATAGTAACTTAGGTTAGATATACTGCCGAAACAGAGAACGTAGGAATCTAACGTTTCGAGCGAAGGCCCTTCGTCAGAGAGAAACCTCTTTTAAAAGAAGCTGTGTTCGCTTCAAGTGACGTTCCTGAAGACGAGCCATGTCAACCACCGCCACAGAAACGTCAGAAAGTCAAGAAGACTCTTGGCTCCCTGACCACCATGCGGAAGTCGTCGCAGATATCATCGCCATCACAGTCGCCGCGCGATCGATTGCAGAAGGAGATGGATAAATACATAAAAATCCAAACAATTGATGGCGAAAAATTAGGCTTAAAATATAGTTAATTTCCATCGCGGGAAAATATCGATATATCGATATTATCGGGTTTTTTCTTTCGATAACCGATATCGGTATTTTTTCAATACCGCAACAGCCTATTAATATAGATATTGGCTTGCCACTCGAACATAAAATCCATATCTTCTCGCAACCGTGTAATATCCCCTTTATATATACAAATATTCAGATCGCTCAAACTGATTCGCACTTTAACACGCGTGTAAAGTGGACGGCTCCGCGGGGCCGAAGGCTCCAGGGCAGCGGGCCTTCGGCCTAGTTACGCCCGGGCTCGGGGAAAACCCCCAAAATATACCCAAAAGTCAAACAAATGGCAAACATTGACTATGTCAAATTTCAGTTGGTAAAAAAGCAAGCTGTATCTCATAGATAGGATGGGGAGTCTGACGAGATGACATTAAGGGCTCTAGGAACATATCATGAGTATCATACAGTACTACAGTTGCAGAGAAATAGTTGTACAAGTCAAAAAAGTGAAAAGGTGGTAAACTGCCAAATTTAGTTTTGATATTAACAATACTGACATTTTGAGTGGAACAGCTAGCCTTCATCAAATTCATGAAATGTCAGTATTTCGGCAGTATTTCACAGTGCTCTATGCAACACTACTTATGCAGCACTCTATACTTTTTTATACAATACCCTGGTTGCTATGCGTGTTTTCATTGGTTGTTGGCCATGATCTATTAGAGGACAGACACATGGTCACCTCAGATCACGTCAGCTGACTTGCTTTTTTCTTTCTTCATGCCCCAAAATCCGGCAAGAGTTTCGACAAAAACCTTTTACATTTTTATTGTATAAAACAAATAGATTCCATTTTTTTGTTGTCTGTTCAGTTATAGATGCACAGAAGACGTCACAATGTGGTAAGAACATCAGTGCCAACTGACGTTAAGTTGTGACGTCATCTGTGCATCTATAACTGAACAGGCAACGACAAAATGGAATCTATTTGTTAATTATACTACTATCAGTAGATATCAATTAGTACTTACTAGTTTGTGCAATTGCAGGTGAAACCAGTAAACAAAAGAGGATGGTAGCAACAAAAGTAATGATCATTTTTGAAAAACTGTTAAAAGAGAAAAGAAAATCAGCATGCCATTACTGTACACTCATTCAAAAAGCCTGAAAATTATATTAAACCCATTCTAGCTGCATGCCTAAGACAGCCAAAAATGCCCCCTTTATTGTTTTACACTGTCTAAGACCAGATAATTTCACTAACTGTCAAAAAAAGAACTCTCAGACATCCTAGGCAGCAAAAGGTTAATCCTGCCTGAACTGGTCAAAAACAGCCCCTTTATTGACTTAGGGGCTGTTTACATGAGCCGGGCTAGCCCAGTTAACTGGGCTCACACGATTGATTAGGATCTCACTGTGGATTTGAAACTTGCGTAAACTAAATGTACAAAGAAGAATTGGTTTAGTTTAGATGTAAATGAAACCTAACGTTGATTAAAATCTATTTTTGTGGCCGAGGAAAGAATTTCGTGACACAAGTCAGCCCGGTTAGCCGGGCTAGCCTGGCTCATGTAAACAGACCCTTACTCTGTCTAATGAGGAACATGGGTGGCATGTGCTGTAATTGGCCATTTCCCAAAAGAGTTGAAGACTGCATGGTGACAGGTTAGGAATGCTAGGGTACTTGGGATCGTTTGGAGGGACAGATTTCATGCTTGGTAGTGTAAGCACAATGAAACTGTCCCTCCAAACGATCCCAATTACCCTGGTGTTCCTAACCCATCACCTGAGTCTTCAACTCTTTTGGGAAATGACCAATAGTGCACTGCCTCTCACCAAAAGTTAAGCCCAGTTAGACAGGGTTAGTACTCAGATGGCTGTTGTCAAGCTTGGAATTACTCAATATGTGAGTAGATCTCTCATCAGTCTCAGCTCCTCTGCTTGGAGGTTTCTTTTCTACCTGCTCCTGTTTTCCTCTCTCTGTAACAGACTAAAATCAACAACTATATATATCTTAGCTGTGATCCATGGTTAATTGAACTGTGTCAGTGTGGCTGCCTGGAGCACCTTTGATATGCCCTGATCTGCATCATAAGGTAATTCTGAGCCACGGGCTGCGAGTAAGAATGATTACCGTATTTTCTGGGCGATAACCCGCACAGCAACAAAAATGTCACTTTTGGAAAAATAAATCAGCGTATTACCCGCACCATCGTATAACCCGCAGCTGCTAATAATAGGTTTGGGCAAGGGAGCACGCCAGACTGACTTGTATTTCTTCTTTGTTCGGCGTTCCTTCATTTATATTCAGCCATTTTGAATAATGCGGTATATATCATTAGCGTATCGCAGGCGCGGGCTACGGGGCCCCGCGCCTGCGATACGCTTATGAATATACCGCATTATTCAAAATGGCTGAATATAAATGAAGGAACGCCCAGAAAATACAGTAGCTCTTGTGTGGCCATCTTTTATCTATCCAAAACACTGCCTACAAAACACTCTACTTTTTTACACTCCCCTGAAATATGGGCACCCCGTTTAAATATTATAATAAAATAATTATGAAATACAGAAAAAAAGTGAATTATGTCAATTACCTTAAATGTGATTTGATAAAAGAAATACAGGTCAGTCTGACTTGCTCCCTTGGTTTAGGACCACAAAATTATAAAAAAGTACAGTACCAGTAGTTGAAGGATGAAAGTAGAATCCTTGGTCTCAGTCTTCGTAATGGCGTCGTCTTAAGAATTCAACAGATTACCCGCACCACCCTATTACCCGCACTAATTATGTTTCCTAGCAAAATTAACAGATAACCCGCGGGTTATCACCCAGAAAATACGGTAGCCCAGTCGTTTACTTTTTAATGCCAGACAATTTTACTTGTCAAAGAGAGAGCCCTCAGACCAGGGCTGCTTGTATGCAGCCCTTTCTGCAGACCATGCATGCAGGAGGGGCAATTTGCCCCAAGGCTAGCTCACACAACATGGGGCCTCTGCAGCTGGGATAAAAAAAATTGTAAATCCAGCTTGGCACCACAAGCGAAAATACAAAAATAGCACCTTCAAAATGCAGGAGATACCCTAATATCAAATCATTTCCAGGGGCCATGTCCCCGACACATCTTAAATAACTGAAGGGCCTCCTGTCATCTCTCAATGAGCCAGCCTCAGATATCATACAGCACCTTACCAAATTATAGTACCTGATTGGCTATTCCAATATGGGTAGCATTTTAGGTGATTTTGACTCTTGCACCATTCTTAATGGCCTTCCTCATAATTCTGGTACAGGTACCTGAAAATGCAGGTTTGCTAGAAAGAGAAAGGAATAGTTTACACAATATAACAACAATAACAACAGTGTAATACTTCAATCAGCAACTATAGGTCACAAGAAATGAATATCTCACAGATCTTTAATTATTTTAGTCAAAAACTACCAAGGCTGGGAGGGGGGTCATGCAGGGGGGCAATTTGCTTTAGGGCCTCGTACACTATAGCTCGAGCCTCAGAAATTGTTTTAAAAATTTTCCAAGAAATCTTTAGTATACTGTACAACATTTATAGGCCACAATATTAGAAAAAAGTCAATTTAGTTGTTTATTTCAAACGTTAATATATAGCCACAGTCCTCAAAATACAGGAGATATATACTTTCAGAGACCCATGAATTTAAACATTTTCTAGGGAACATGCCCAGGACCCTCTAGTAAGGAGGCCTGACCACCCAACCATTTTGCCCTGGGTGCTGCCTCCATGCATCGTCTCTCTGAGGGCCTGAAAACCACTGCCACTAGCTAAAAATTATTTTTAAACTTAGCGATTGTTATATACCGTACATTGCTTATAGAAATAACTCTAATCCCTGTCCACATTGGTCTTTAGCCACCTGTTATCAGATTAAAATTTATTGAAAGCTGCATCATTGTGAGAAGAGGGCTTCCAGATTGACTCTACCAAACACCATGGGTTTGCTCTTGGTACTCTAGCTGGTTTCCTTTAATTTAACTACTGTTAACACTCAATCAGTGACAGCAGAAAATGTTTTATGTTGGAAGATGTAATTCATCAATAGAATAATGAGTATCCCTCTCATTAGAAATGCCCCCCTAGTCCCTCCCCATGTCTTCATTGCCTAGCTTGTTAACTCATTGACCTGCCTGAGCGGGCCCAAAACAGCCCTTGTATTGTTTTATACTCTGTCTAATGCTGGATAGTTTACTCATCAAAGGGAAAACAAGTGATTATAACGCATTCCCACCTGAGTGACTCAGGGCGTAGCCAGGTTTTCCTGTCAAGGGGGTTAGGTAAAACCTAGGAGGGGGCAGCTCAACCAAGATGAGCACCGCGGGAGGAATCCAAGCAAGGGCCAAGGGGGGGGGGATTTATTTTTTTATTTTTTATTTAATTTTGTAAAATTATAAATACTGTATAGAAAATTCAGCAAAAAAGATGTAAAATAGAATTGGTAGGTGTATAAATATAATCTTTATATATAGTATCATTCCAGGTCCTTGGCTGTCAACACAACACACAACTGAATGACCCAAAAATACTCAAAGTCAAAGCATAGCAAAATAAAATTTTTCATAGCAAAATAATGAAAATGCAACACATACTTTATACTAGACTGAATTTCCCCAAGGGGGGTTGACAATTTCACCCCCCTCTGGCTACGCCTATGAGTTGGCAAAAAATGGCCTGTCTAACACCAGATTAATTATTTTACTCATCAAAGGGAGAATGATCAGATATCCTAGGCAGCAATGGGTATTAACATTATTGGAGTAACTGGACCAAAATATATATATAACTGATAGGATTATCCAGTTTAAATAAAGTTACTTAATTTAGTTTTAGTTTAGTTTAAAATTGCTCCAAATAAGTAGTTTGTATACTGACCATGCACTTTCATAATAGCAATTATAATTTAAATATTCTTTTATGTACATCTTATTATACTATAGGCTTCCCCAGGGGAAGCGGTTGAGGGGCAGTCTGCTTCGCAAACAACATGAATCCATGCTCCTGTTATACCACAATGACAACAAAATTCTTAAAATATATATACTGTATAGCCTTTCTCCCCTCATTTGTGTGTCTGCAATTCAAAATAATGTTTGCTTCATAACGAGGCCAGAAAGACTTATTTAGATGCATATAAAAGAATATTTAAAGTGGTGGCCATTATAAAAGTGGTCTATATAATATATTTATAAAAAAGGTTGCATCTTATGCACACTCTGATTAGTCAGTTACCGTGTTTATATGATCAGCTGGCTATGCAAACACGGTTTTGATGTCATGGCATATTTCTTAGTCTTATTTCATAAAAGAAATAGAAAATGGATGCCCTGTGTTTATATAGCCTGATGAAAATACTCCATTGAGTTTGGGAGAATTTGAAAGTACTTACGTAAACCCTCACCTAATGGCTTGGGTGAATTCACATAAACTTTCAAATT
The DNA here is from genome assembly GCA_035771165.1 of Paragorgia papillata. Classification (NCBI taxonomy): domain Eukaryota; kingdom Metazoa; phylum Cnidaria; class Anthozoa; order Scleralcyonacea; family Coralliidae; genus Paragorgia; species Paragorgia papillata. Next base: position 4,432,550 of record JAWNZC010000314.1, on the reverse strand, counting down.
CTCCCAACTCACTCTCGTGTTTGCATCAGGCTATATAAACACAGTGGCCATTTTCTATTTTTTAAATATTAAAGCATGCGGTACAAGTGTACAAATCCAGTTTTAACTATATAATATATATATCTCAAACTCACTAATAATTCATTGGGAAAACACAAAGGAAATCAGTACCGTGTCTGTGGTTTGGATATCGGAGGAAGAAATTACATAAATTAAGGAAACTTTTACCTTGAATTTCTCTTCAAATACTGATTTGTTTGAGATCTTGTATCATACACTCAGAGGAGTGTTTCATCAGGATATCCAAACACTTCGAAGTTTGTTCAAAAACCTGGGCTTCGCCTGAGTTTTCAACAAACGTCTCAGTGTTTGGATATCCTGATGAAACACTCCTCCTCATGTATGATATAATACATATGTATATATATATGTACTATTTATAAACCGCGCAGGAGGGCTTTATCGGATATAAAACACGAGGCGATAGCCGAGTGTTTTAGAGCCGATAAAGCCCATACTGCAAGGTTTTTAAATGACTTCTAAAAAGAATCACTTCATACGTTCATTGACGTAGTAATTTTGAAAATTAAGCTTATCTCAGCCGTTAAAAACCAGCGAGAAACTTAGAGCGAGTCTATATCACATATATAGATCCGATACGCTCATGATTTTTCTTTGTGTTTTCCTCATGAATTATTAATGAATTTTAGAAATATATATATATATATATATATATATATATATACTGAAATGTATGTTAGGATTCTAATTATGCAATGGAATGTATTAATTAGTCTCCCTCACAGCTATTGTTTAGAGGGTCGGTCCTGATGGAATATACAGTGTGTATCAAAAAAATTCGAACCCTTAGAAAATGAATTAGCATTCTTTTCAAACAACCTATTGTAGTAGTTTGAAAGCCCTAAGCACTTCGCTGAACCCACAGATCGTAAAACACACGGTCTTATACACCTGGGAAATTAAGATAACTTGAAGTGTATGCATGGTGAAAGTATTTAAAAGCTTTTTCGCTTCGTTTAACTTATGTGCTGATTAATTTATAACGCAGCGCTTTTAGGGCTTTCAAACTACTACAATAGGTTGTTTGAAAAGAATGCTAATTCATATATTCTGTATATCTAAATACACATAGTATAGTAAATCGTATACAAAAAGATATTCATTCATCAGAGTATTATTTGTATGTACTATCTTTGTCTGTTTTAACTAGACAAAAACCTCCATATAATACCTAAAAAGTTACAAAGGTCGAATTGCTGACATTGTCAAACTCTATGAATTTATTGCCAAACCCAAAGCAAACAATTCGCAACAATACACTCCCTAGAAGGTATTTAACACAATTGAAACCTAGATCTATCCATAATAGCATTGGCAAATCCGAGGAAGGCAATAGTACCATCTCTAGTACTACAGTATATATAACTTTTTTAATTAACACAGCAATTTATACAGCAATACACTACAGACCAATATACGGTGATATTTAATATACGCAAAATATTATACTACATGCAATTTCGAAATATTATATATTTGTAAAACATACGTTGATGTCAATAATTAGAATCAGCTCGACGAAGTCTTACCTGAATTATGAAAGACTTTAAAGTACTTCTACTCGTATTGTGTATTTATAAATTAACTTGGTATTACAAGTACGTACTCTTGACTATAACAATTAACTACCACACTCACTTTCGATTTTCAACACGGACGTTTCCGGGCTAATTACACAAATATTTTAGTTAATTATTTACCCAACTACCCTGTGTATAAATATTTAAGGGGGTCTTCCACACAAAATTTGCAAAAAATCATAAAAAATTTTAATTTTCGAAAACCACATTGGTAAAATACCCAATTCATAAGCTTTCTTGTGATGCATCTTGCTATTAATATTTTTAACTGAAAATGTGATTTGGGGGTAGTTTTCTGAAATGAATTGAGATATTACTCCCTAGCAACGGCGTTAGTAACGCGTTGTTATGAGGGAAAAGTGATCATTGGGTTGTGAAATACCCAATCCAAAAAAAATATATTACAGGTCCCATGCTCCCTACCCCTCCCCTGTTATATTTTGTATTGTTTGTGCCTTTATATGCAGTTTACATGACGTATTCCACGTTTCATTCACTCCACGAGTCCACGAGTTCGCTACACGTTTGATATAAGACATTTTTAGTATACTGTACTTGCTCGATTCGGTGCTTTCGTTTGTAATAATTTGTTATTGGTAACGATGGGTAATAAAAAGAAATGTGGATATAAGAAGAAGCGCAAATTTGTTACTAATCAGTTTACAGAAACACCGAAGAAGGCCAGAATTTCTGAAGAAGATGGAGGTCAAGTTGGCGAACTTCCAACTCATGATTCTCACCAGGCAAGTACTTCTGCTTCAGCCCGCAAAATATCAATGGCTACAACTGTATCTCCACCTGTTATTGCGTCTAATGATTCAAAAGAAAAAGCTTCTGGATTTCGTTTGGTAGATATGACGATATTATCTGCTATTTTCGAGCTTTTGCCATGTAAGCATTGTCAACAGTGCAACCTTGAGCTTCTTGAAGACATTGGCAAACGAAAAGGATGTGCCTCTTGTCTTTATTTGGCTTGCTCATCCTGTAGCTGGAAGAAAGAATTTTATACTTCATCCCAGCTGAACCGTTTCTTTGAAGTAAACAGGAGGATGGTATATTCCATGAGGTCTGTTGGATGTGGAGCTGCAGCTGCTAAGAGATTCTGTGGGTTGATGAACATGCCACCACCGCCAAGACCTACCCCGTACTCATCACACAACAGGGCTATCTTGAAGGCTACGAAAAGTGTATGTGTTAAAACAATGAGTGATGCTGCCCAAGAAATCCATGTTTTAAAGAAAAAGCCTTCTGATGAAGTTGTAGAGTGTGGGGTTTCGTGTGACGGAACTTGGCAAAGAAGAGGATTTTCTTCTTTAAATGGATGTGTTGCTACCATTTCCATGGACAGTGGAAAAGTTTTGGATGTGGAAGCTCTCAGCAAAGTCTGCAAGAAATGCAAAGAATTTGATAAAAGAGCAGAAACACCTGGAACAGCTGCTTTAAAGGCAGACCACAAGCCAAAATGCAAGGCCAATTATCAGGGCTCTGCACCAGCAATGGAGCCAGAAGGTGCTTTGCGGATCTTCAATCGCTCGGTAGAATGCAACAAACTACGCTACTCTGAATTTTTTGGTGATGGAGACAGCAAAAGTTTCTCTGCTGTTGTGGATGTGTATAAGAAGGAGAATGTGAGCGTACAAAAAAAAGAATGTGTTGGACATGTCCAGAAAAGACTTGGGACTGCTCTGCGGAAATTGAAAAAAGAAAAAAAAGGTATGGGAGGAAAAGGACGGTTGACAGATGCCACGATTGACAAACTCCAGAATTACTATGGAATAGCTATTCGTAGTAATTCTGGAGACTTAGATGGAATGAAGAAAGCAATACATGCAACCCTCTTCCATTGTGCCTCCTCAGAAGGAAGAAAGCTGCACCACCACTGCCCTGAAGGTGAAGATAGCTGGTGTGGGTTCATGAGGGATAAGGTGACAGGTAAGAAGGAATACAAGCATGGTCCTGGGCTGCCTTTGCCTATCATTGCTGAGCTGAAGCCAGTATTTGTTAGGCTTAGTGAGGACAGCCTGTTGACAAGATGCCTAGATGGCAAAACACAAAACCAGAATGAGTCATTCAATGCAATGATTTGGGAGCGCCTGCCCAAGCAGGTATTTGTGGGATCAGATGTCCTCCACCTTGGTGTTTATGATGCTGTAGCCCATTTTAACATTGGTGCCAATGCTGCAGTGCAAGTGCTAAATAGTATGGGTATTAATCCTGGGCAGTTTTGTTTAAAAGAATGCACTTCATCAGATCGGCTACGAATAAAGAAGGCGAATTATAGGGCTGAAGAAAAGAACAAAAAGCAGCGGAAAATTATTCGGGCAAAACGAAAAAAAAAGGGAGATAAGGAACAGTTAAAAGAAGGAGAAACATATGCATCTGGTGCATGTTAACATTGGACAGTTATTCTTACTTTATATTAACACTAGATATGTATAATATTTGATTTTTATTGATTTGATGCCCCACATGTACACCATTTATAGCTTTCAAAACTTTCATGCCCGTTTTCTCAACATTAACATTTTGCTCTATTTGAATCACGATAAAAAGGATATCTTGAAAACTATTTGATGAAACTATCTGGAATTTTCTAGGCTAATTAACACATACTTTGTCTAGATGCTGAGCCTAACACTTGATGTATCAAGTAACCAGATCATTAATAAATTTAACCTGAACAGTCACATTGTCCACATATTATGATATTGACATTAATATTGTGTAAAAAACAAAGATAATGATGCATTTTTTAGGTTCAGCATCTAGATTTGCCTGTCTGGATTGCCCTAATAACATTTATTTGTACCCCTAGCCACTAATTAGCAAGATATCTTTTTTAAAAAGAGACCACTAAAATCACAGTTGGGGGTGTGTATCTTGGTTACCATGGCAACAGTTAGCACATAAACTTTACTGTTGTTATGCCTTTACCTATGTGTGTCCTATCAAACCATAAAAAATTAGGTTCAGGCTATTTTAAGCAAAAATGAAATTTGTGTGGAAGACCCCCTTATTAACTCATTCCTGTCCGACGGCTTCCCCGAAGGTGAGTAAGATCGTCTGGCTAACGCCAGAATAAAATACTAATGACCAATTCGGACAGGAAAGAGTTAGTAATATACTGTATCAGCAGCACGGAATCATTCAATATGTATTCTGCTTAATAAAGTTCCGCATATATTTATAAATAATATGCTAATAAAGAAAGACCCGGTGTCAAAAATGTCGTTTGCCATTGATTTCAAACGAAGGAAGGAAGGAAGGAAGGAAGGAAGGAAGGAAGGAAGGAAGGAAGGAAGGAAGGAAGGAAGGAAGGAAGGAAGGAAGGAAGGAAGGAAGGAAGGAAGGAAGGAAGGAAGGAAGGAAGGAAGGAAGGAAGGAAGGAAGGAAGGAAGGAAGACTGCTTGACAAGTCAAGTTTGTGAATATCATATGCTTGAACATGTCTGGTTTTAGCAAATACCTGAAGCTACTATACACTAATCAAGAGTCTAAGATGCATGATGCACAATTTATAGCTATATTGTTGATATCTTGACTTGTCAAGGTTACAAATTATGCATATATGGTATAGATGATAATTTTCCCCTTTTGGTTGAGACGAAAGTCAGCCGTTTGTTGTCTTGAGAAGAAGGAAATAAAGAAAGGAGGAAGGGAAGGAAGGAAAGAGAGGAGGAAGGGAAGGGCGAACGAACGAACGAACGAACGAACGAACGAACGAACGAACGAACGAACGAACGAACGAACGAACGAACGAACGAACGAACGAACGAACGAACGAACGAACAAACAAACGAACTACGGTAGTACTGTTTTCCCTCGGTACTTCTGAGCCGACAGACATCTAGACTAATCTAAAGAGCTAGAACCGCAAACACTTCAGAATCAGACATACCGATACCAAGTCAATCACAAGCACTACATCGGTATAGGTACAACTCACCATCATATTCATGCATGGTATATCAATTCAACTACATCTCATATGCAAACGCTATTGCTTAGGGGAACATATGAAATTGCAACCTCTTAACCCATGCAAACCTCAGTACTTAATCAGTTAAAGCGTCTAACTGGTCATTAGCATTTAGCAAACTGCAGGTTCGATCTCTCTGAGCATGACAAACGTCTACCAGAAGTCTGTTACTAAGTCAAATATATGTTATGCGGTTATGCCCTATGCATGATAAATATCTATACTGGCTAGAAAAAGTAAAAGTTTTAAGAACTTAATTCGTTCCAGGTTAATTCTCAAAATTTGGACAAGCTTTTTTTTTCAATATTTGTTCACATTTAAGTTATGTAGCTGATCCAACAAATATTGTTTATCTTTTGATGCTAATGTATTAATTGGGTAAATTCCCACGGGCAATTTAACATGGGATATATTGGCATCAATATCCGTTAAATAATTATTCAGTTATAAACTTTTCGTTCGACCTGCAATGTCTTAGGTTATATTAGTTGCTCGATTTCTGTCTAAGAATTTCAAATAATGACTAAAACTATATATGTAATAAAAAGGAAACCAAAAGTGGAACTAAGGCGCGTAAAAAAAGAAGCCTCAATATCTTTGTTTGCCATCAATTTAATGTAACATTAAACTAATCAGCGAATCACGTTTAAAGTTCAAGATCTTAAGCCATTATCGTTATATTTCCGAAAGCCCTTTAAAATTGACTTGTGTACTGAACTTAATCACGATTCAATTGCTAGTTTAATAATTTTAAACAAGCGATGTGGTATATAGATAGTTATTTAGATACTTTTTGATAAGATTTTTTAATTAGACACTTCTTTATTAGATACTTTTTATTTGGGTTCTTTTTAATTAGATACTTTTTAATTAGATACTGTACTTTTAATAAGATAACTTTTAGAAGATCTATGATTTAATAGAATATTTTCGGCTAATAAGATGCTTTTTAATTAGCTACTTTTTTAATAAGATAATTATAATAATAATAATAATAAAAGTTTATTAAACTCTCTTGTAGTTACAAGTAAACTGAATTAACGAGTTACAATTAACATGAATAAATATATATGTGCTATTTACACGTCAAAATTTTAAATATTACTATTTACTAATTACATATAAAAACTACAAACATGAAATAGGGCACAAGATGATTAGAAATACTTAAAGGTGAAGAACTCTTCCACCCTTTTTGTTCTGCATAAACTACAGTTCCGATATAAGTATACCTCTTCGGTTTTGTTCCTCAGCTCATATTGGCAACTGTTCACTGTGTTGGTAACAGAGCATTTAGTGGGTGGTTTTTACATCTCATTTTGTTCATGTATTTAATACACAGAGTATTTCTCCTACTATAGCTAACGTGTCTAAACTCGAGTCTCAGCATATCTCTCAGCAGATGGAAAAATTATTCGTAACGCCCTTTTCTGAATTGACTCAATCTTGTCGGACAAAAACCCTGGGATAGATTGCCACACCGGGACTGCATATTCTAGAATCGGACGAACAGTGCTTAAATATACTTTCAAAATACTTGCTTGGTCAACACCAGCTCTACGTAAAACTCGTACGGAATAAAGCTTCTTACATGCCTTCTTATATATATAGTCTATGTGGCTATTCCACTTGAGGTCACTATCTATGAAAACTCCTATAATAGCTTATAACTTGACACACGTTCTATTACATTGTTCCCCACAATGATTGGTTTAAAAATAAAATTAGGATTATACATAAAATTAACAAGCATCTCCTTGCATTTTAACGGATTTAATTTCATATTGTGGGTAGTAGAAAAGTTATATATGTCCGATGCCGTAATCGATTAAGGAGACTAGTTGAGTTCCTTGGTAAGATTTCTACAGCTGAAGTATCATCCACAAACTTGATGTGCAAGGGCCAATTAGCCAGCAGTTTGTTCATCATGATAGCGAAAAGGATAACTCCTAATTTTGTTCCGGGTTTTCCATTCTGATAGATTGCCTCCAATTCTCACAGCCTGCTGACGGTCAGTTAGGAATGCCGCTATCCAATTAAGGAGCACAGGGAAGACCTCTAGCTTTTCCAACTCGCCAATAAGGATGCTATGATCAATTAAATCAAAGCCCTTAGAAAAGTCTGCAAAAAAATATACGAGCCCCTGCATTGCCGCTGTCAACTGCCTCATAAATGGCCTGTAACATATAGAGAAGGGCGTCTGTTGTTGAATGTCCCTTGCGAGCATACTGGCGCGAATCAATTTTACCCTCCAACAGAATGCATCTTAATAAGATGCATTTTTAATAAGATATTTTAAAATTTTAATAAGATACATTTTTAATAAGATACTTTTTAATAAGAAACGTATGATGTATGATGACGTGACAGAGTCAGACGTTAGTTGTATAACAATTAGAAATTGATTACAATCTTTTGTAAATTATGAAAGTCCACTAGTATGATAACGTGGACAGAGTTAGACCACAGTGGTTAGACGTTAGGGGTGGACCATTAGAAAAGTGATGGGGGGGGGGGACTTTTTCAGCTTGCACGAATTTTTTTCTTTGTCATTTGCTTGTGCAGGAATTTTTTTTATTGTCTAATCCTTTGCATGAATTTTTTTTATTACACATACCTAGTTTTCACCATGAGAAGGCTCTGCACGAATTTTTTTTCTCAAACTTTCTTTGTGTATGAATTTTTCCCCCGAGCACATTGCCTTGCACGAATTTATTTTTGGTTTCCCCCCCCCCCCCCCATCACTTTTATAATGGTCCACCCATTATAGATTGCGCTGATGATGTCCTGAGCAACACAGGACGAACGCTCAGCAGAATAAATATATTTTACCTGGTTGGTTGTACCCGCAAAAATTTTATTTTATTATTTTATTTGGGACTTAAATATTATAGAAAATATTTAAGTCCCAAATTTTAATATTAGGCTCGACCTTCGGTCTCACCCAATGTTGAATTTTCGACTTAAATATTTTGGCATATCGGGCTTAGATGAATTCAATAAGTTATAACAACATTCTTCACCATACAAAGCAGTTATAAAACTACTAAGTAATATTTAAAACACGAGCAGGAGTGTTTTATCAGATTTAAAACCACGAGGGCGCAGCCCGAGTGTTTTAGATCTGATAAAACACGTGATGCGAGTGTTTTGAATGGCTTCAAAAACGATTCGTTATTGGATGTCATGTTCATTAGTATTCTTTATATAAAATTGTATGTTCATTAGTATTCTTTATATAAAATTGTATATTCATTAGTATTCTTTCTGACGTCAAGACGTTTTATCAGGTATAAAACCACGGACATGGTACTGATTTCCTTTGTGTTTTCCTCATGCATGAATTATTAATGAGTTTTTGAAGATACTTTTAATTAGATACTCATTAATTAGATAGTTTTTTAATAAAATATTTTTTAATAAGATGCTTTTTTTAAAGATACTTTTCAATAAGATACTTTTTAATAAGATACTTTTTAATTAGATACTTTTTTAATAAGATACTTTTTAATTAAAATGGTGAAATAAAAGTAACGTGCTGCGTAGGGTGTTGAAACAACAATCGACATATAGTAAGGTTAGATATACTGCCGAAACAGAGAACGTAGGAGTCTAACGTTTCGAGCGAAGGCCCTTCGTCAGAGAGAAAAACAAACTTTTTAATCCGATACTTTTTTAATTAGATACTTTTTTAATTAGGTACTTTATTAATTAGATACTTTTTTAATTAGATACTTTTTTAATTAGGTACTTTTTTAATTAGATACTTTTTTAATTAGATACTCTTTAAAATATTTTTAATAAGATGCTTTATTTTTTTATAAGATACTTTTTAATAAAATACCTTTTTAATAAGACGTTTTTATTTAGATATTTTTTAGAAAGATATATGAGTAAATAAGATATTTCCGAATAAGATACTTTTCAATAACATACTTCTTGGAAAGATACGTTTTAATAAAATACTTTTTAACAAGATTTTTTTTTGTGATTTTGAAGCTTTCTTTTAATGTCAATCTTTGAGATGCTTTGAATAATAATGGGAACGTTTCAAAACGTAGTCCACTAAAAATATAGAGACTTGTCGACAAGAAGCCTTAGAGAGTATCCAAAGAAGAGCATCAAGAATAGTACTGAAACAGAAACGAGGAGAAATGCCGTACGAAGAGCGCTGTAATTTACTAAAATGGGATACACTGGAAAAAAGAAGAGAGTATTTCTCCTTGGTTGAATGCTATAAGACTGTGTTTGGTCTTAATGGAATCGTTTTCGACGATGTATTAGAATATAGACACATAACTAAGACAAGGTCTAACCATAATTATACATTGTACACTAAATTACCTAGATTGAATTGTTACAAACATTCCTTTTTTGTTAGGATAATTAATCTTTGGAATAGTTTGCCTAGTAGTGTTGTAGAAGTAAATAATTTTAAACAGTTTAAAAACCAACTTAAATCACATATGAACATGTATTAGTTATTAGTTTTAGTGTTTTTTATTATCTTTTATTTATTTATTTTTTTTAATATTTTTAATATCTAAGTAGAATAGTATCTAATTTAAATAACTTAAATTTCAATATTTAAGAATTCGATGTATTTTAGTATTAAGGATTGTAATTTTATTAATTCAGGGGATCTTTACATAGGGTTAACCTCTAGATTCTCCTGCAAGGACCTCTTGGGTACCTTGAATAAATTGATTGATTGATTGATTGATTTAAAATGCTTATGAAATGAAATTTTCGCTAATTTCTCTATTTCATAATATAAAAATATAGAAATTGCTGATATTGCTACATATGCTCACTTTGTTTTTACGTGTTTAGAAAGTGCTTTATTTTAATATTTAAACTTGCAAACCGTAGCATTTCTTAAGTCGAAATGTCAGCAAGGACTGAGACGAGTAACAATACCTGTGACGTCACAAGGTGCATGGAATTTATTAATTTTATTTTATTTTATTAGCTTTGCCATATTTTTACATAACAGAAATAACTTTTAAAAATAAATACACAGAAAAGTATAAAGGAACACGATACACGATGGCAGGGTATCCGCAACAGCAGCGCCAATTACTGCGGGCCCAACAATAAAACAAAAACGAACAAATATGAATTACAGATTAAAAACAACACGAAATATTTAAGAGGCTACGGACGGAGTTACATTTTACACAAATAGTTTTCCAGGTTCTAGGGTCATCTGGATCATAGACGGATTGTAAAGCATCAAAGTAATAGTCAAGTAAAATAATTCTACCGGGTGGAGTGGGCAATCTTGGGTGGAGTGGGCAATCTTGGGTGGAGTGGGCAATCTTGGGTGGAGTGGGCAAGGGGGTGTCACATTGGCCACAGACTACATAGAGTTGCCTGTGGAGTAGGCTAAAGGTTTTTGTCGCTTTTGAGGCAGCATTTCGCTTGCGATAGTAATTTCTAGTTCTAAAACAATAAGGATTGGTAATGTTAAAGATATCATAATCGTTAACGAGTGTTCCATATTCTCACAGATCTGTTAAAGAACGAGTTTTGAAAGGTAGTAGTTTTGCAATGACGAACAGAATATTGAAGATTGTTGAAGTTTGATCTGGTTCTATTTCACTGCCAGAGGGTAGGAATTACATCAGGATTAATATCTATGATAATTATAGGATTAATATTATAATAATGATCTAGCGTGTGACGTCAAATAGTAGTTGTGGCCGCGTTGTTTTGACGTTTCACGGCCCTAGCTATCAACCTTGAACTGAAAAATAAAGTGTTTTCCAAAGACATAAAGTATTAAATAAACATATGTGCGAATATCAGAATTTTCTATATTTTTATATTATCAAATAATATAAAAAGCAAAAATTTCATTTCATATTAAAGCACTTTAATCCAGGGACGTAGCCAGGGGGGGAGCCGGGGCTCCCCCCCTTTAGATATAAAACAACAGACATGCCAGTAACTACAAAATTGATGCAATGTGAATTATGTCAGGAAATAAACTGTAAACAGTGTATTCAATCTGTACTGCGTGTATGCATTTTGAGTATCAATGTGACGTTTGCGTGTTTTGAGTATTTTATATGACGTTTTTTAACCTTTAGAGTCTGTAAAATCTTCCTCCAAAAGCCAGGAAATGGCAATTTCAGTGACTCTCGATTTCAAAATTTCCCGGGGGGAGCATTCCCCCGGACCCCCCTAAAAATTTATTTTGATTTCACTGCTTTAATCCTAGTTTGTATTGACGTCAAAGAAAATCGTATATAGAACTAATATTAAATGAGGTATATTAGTTGTTAATGGGACCTATAGAAACGAAGAAAAATCATGAAAACATGGTATTATGCTTGGATAGTTGTTCAAACCAAACAAATTCCTCGAGCCACTAATAATCAAGAGAGTCCAGTCCGGCGCTGCATAGTTCACAGATATATATTACGCTTGGCAAGTCAAACTTATAAATATTATGCTTGAGCATGTTCAGGCTTGTTCCTAAATGGCCACTAACCAAACCTTTCTAAAACTAATGTATACATAGTCCAAAGCTATTTCTATAAACATAACTAGACAATTGTTGAATTCAAACTTGCAAATAATATATTAGAATGTGTTCAGGCTTATTAAGATTGTCGAATCACTACTATAGTCTGTCGAATGCTGCATAGTTAACATTTATTACCGTAATTACGATTCATACTGCTTGACAAGTCAAGTTTGTGAATATCATATACTTGAACCTGTCTGGTTTTAGCAAATACCTCAAGCTACTATACACTAATCAAGAGTCTAAAATGCATGATGCACAATTTATAGCTATATTGTTGATAACTTGACGTGCCAAGGTCACATGTAATACATTATGCATGACATAGATTATAAAGACGAAAGTCAGCCGTTTGTTGTCTTGAGAAGAAGGAAATAAAGAAAGGAGGAAGGGAAGGAAAGAGAATAAAGGAAAGGAAGGAAGGAAGGAAGGAAGGAAGGAAGGAAGGAAGGAAGGAAGGAAGGAAGGAAGGAAGGAAGGAAGGAAGGAAGAAAGAAAGGAAGGAAGGAAGGAAGGAAGGAAGGAAGGAAGGAAGGAAGGAAGGAAGGAAGGAAGGAGGAAGGGGAGGAAATAAAGGAAGAAGGGAAGGAAAGAGAGAAGAAAGGAAAGCAAGGGAAGGAAGGAAGGAAGGAAGGAAGGAAGGAAGGAAGGAAGGAAGGAAGGAAAGAAGGAAGGAAGGGAGGGAGGGAGGAAGGGAAGGAAAAGAAAGGAAGGAAGGGAGGGAAGAAAAGGAAGGAAAGGAAGGAAGGAAGGAAGGAAGGAAGGAAGGAAGGAAGGAAGGAAGGATGGAAGGAGGAAGGGAAGGAAATAAAGGAAGAATGGAAGGAAAGAGAGAAGAAAGAAGAGGAAGGAAAAGAAGGATAGGGAAGAAAGGGAGGAAAGGGAGGAAAGGAAGGAAAAGAAGGAAAGGAAGGAAAGGAAAGGAAGGAACAAAGGTTGTTACAAATGCTGGAACGACTTGTGCTCTTGTGTAAATACTCGCAAAATTCTTTAACTTGAGCTTAGCAAATTACAAAATTAGCAAATTGCTACACCGGATCGGTGACTAAATAATTACTTCATAACTAAACTGATGCACACTCACCCATTTTCGTCGGTGGACTTATGTTTGGGATATATACATTCTTCATAATCATACGGTCCAGTGCCTTTTTGGATACCATCTCTCATCTTCCTTGGCTGTATAAATATAAACCAAGCTGTAAATATTCAGTTGAAATAATTTCTCCGCCACAGGCGGTGGTCAAACACGTAGCTTCGTACATAAACACCGTATTTCCCCATCTAGAGTCCATGTTGCCTTAGTATGTACAGTAAAGCCCTAATCAAACGAGAACGCAAGTCATCGCAAGTTGGTAGTCAGAATTTCTGTGGCGGTCGTTCGAACACCCAAATTAACAAAATAAAGGTTTCATGAGTGTTTTAAACAAGTTTTAACTTTGTCACGGTACATGATATTTTCGGGAAACTACTCAGAGCGGCTGGCTGAGATAGCGTGACTGCCAACTTGCGATGACTTGCGTTCTCGTTTGATTAGGGCTTAAGACCAGATGCCAACTAGATAACTCAATTTTCACATATGCCAGATATTTATTATTTAAGAAATACCTAATGTGTTTCTATGTTTGGATCAGTTGCCTGATCAAAACACGAGGGATGTGATCCAAACACAAACGTACTGTGATTCTGAGACTCACATAAACTAAATTTGCAAAAAAGGAATTGGTTTAGTTTAGATGCAAACAAATCCTAACATTGATCCAAAATCTCCTCTTGCGGCTGTGGAAAGAATTTCGTGACACGAAGTCTATAGCCCAGCTAGTCTGGTCCAACTCAGTAGTTGAAAATATAAAATAAATAGAAAATGAACACCATGTGTTTATATAGCCTGATGTAAACACTCGAGTGAGTTTGAGAGAATTTGAAAGTACTTATGTAAACCTACGGGTCTGAGCAGAATCTCTTGGCATCACTCCCCAGCACTATATAAACACCAGCGGCCATTTTCTATTTTCTAAAGCATTAGAATATAGGGTTTGGAAGATTACAGCCTGCGGATTTGATAACAGATTAGGGTCCATGCAGAATTGTCCCCAAGGCCAATGCTATAATGAATATTTTTTTCAAAAGCTAGACTATGAACTGAGCTGGATTCATAAGCCAATATAATAGATGAAGATAAAAAAAGTAGATTGCTGCGAATAGGCAGTGTTTTGGATAGAGCAAAGTGAAAAGGTGGTAAACTGCTGATATATTTGAGCAACGAAATAGTAACGTTTCGAGCGGAACCCTCAGGGCATGGGCAGTCAGTTTCCGTGTCAGTTTACCACCTTTTCACTTGGCTCTAATATACTGACATAATATAATATAATTGCGTGCAGGTAAACGTATTAAAAGAAGAGAAAGACTCCAAAAAAGAATGTTAGAGGAACTGAAAATACAGCAACAATATATGTATGCAAGAATGCGTATAAAGTATAATCCCGTAGGATTTTCGTGCTAATGTTGATTTTGTTTCTTTTTGGAGTTGACTAGATTTCAAACTAACAGAAAATGATGGGGTTCAAATTTTCGACCTTTCGATATACAGGGGGGTCGAGGGGTCGGAGACATGGCTAATAGGAGTGACTCGAAGACCTTTCCTGATCCTAGCCCAAATAGTGTAGTAATTCATACGGTAGAAAGTGTCATCAAAACTACTTTCGTAGGATTTGCATGCTAAAATTGATTTCTGTTTCTTTTTTCAGTTTTTAAAGTTGACTAGGCGTCAAACTATCAGAAAATGCAGTTCAAATTTTCTGAGCTATCAAACCCCCCCCCCCCTGTATATCGAAAGGTCGGAAATTTGAACCCCATCATTTTCTGATAGTTTGATATCTAGTCAACTCAAAATAGAAAGAAAATCAATTTTAGCACGAAAATCCTACGAGAGCTGTTTTCATGACACTTCATACCACACTACAACGGGAGAAGAGCTTTGAACCAACCGCATAGAGAATATTTCGTGTCAAAAACTTGTACAGTGAAGGAATTCACCGGTCATGTGTAATCCGAACAGTTTCATATTACGATTTATAACATCTATACTACAATATATTATCCAAAATAGCGGTCATATATAGCTCAACCATATTTAATAAGGTTTGGGGTTAAAGTCTTCGTTAATGTTTGCAGGTCATTTCGGTAAAGCGCTCTCAATTCGTCAGAATTTATGCCACAAAAATAAAATAGATATCGTTAGAAAGCTATTAAATTGTAGAATACAATGTTGTCTTTGATTTTGCGATAAACTTAAACCAATAATAGTTGTGAATTTTTAGATTACAACCAGAGGGCTTCACTCGGGGCGACTCAAGTAAAAAACGTTTTTGTTCAAAATCTTTTTTTGTAATTTAATTCCGAGATAAGTTTCCGGCAAAACGGTGTCAGCGTTTTTTTATATGTGGAGTTTTGCTGATTGTATATTGACGACCAAAGTTAAAAATGCTGTTTTTCGACCAACATTCGGACAATATAAGTGATAAAATCGAAACCAGGCAATAAATAAAAACAAAACACGCTGACACCGTTATGCTGCAAATTTATCTCGGAATCGAACTGCAAAAAAATAATTTTGAACAAAATGAACAAAACGCTTTGTTCTTAAGTCGCCCTTCTCGGTGAAGCTCTCTGGTTTTACTTGAAAAATTTGCAGCTATTATTGGCTTGTGCTTATCGCCCAAAACAATTATACAACATTGTATTCTATACGACTACAAATTAATAGCTTTCTAACGATATCTATTTTATTTTTGTAGCATATAAATTCTGACGAATTGAGAGCACTTTACCGAAATGAGTCTGCGAATCTAAACGGAGACTTTAACTCATCCTATATCATTTCTAGGTATCTTTGATATACGACATAACACTTTATTGCTGCTAATGTGTTTTATTATGTAAATGTTTTAAATGCAAATTTTTGAAAAAGACATTGCCTTTTATATATCTCAAGGCCAAGAATGAAATATTATTCAAGAAACAAGGTTAAGGCGGATATTAATCACAGGGCCTCGCAGCCGTTAATGTTGTTACACTTATAGCTCCGTTGCATCAACTGTCATATTCTTAAGTATATGCCATTCGTGACAAGGAATTGTAAGGAGAGGTATCATCAAGTCATTCAGACAGGATCGAGTAGTCTATGATCTTGGGGAAAACATGACGAAATCAAACAGCATGTATACAACACTGCTGTTGTTTACGGCAATACTGGCAGTCCAAGCGTCAAATGTTGAAATGAATACAAGTAAGTCAGTATATACTTCTTTACATAAACCTCATAAACCATTTCATGTTATGCATGATATTCGTAGGTGAGGACGCACCGCTTTGCGGCTTCCCTTTGACTTGGAACACTGCAATATAGTTTGGATAAAGAGTTCATATATTATAAAAAATAGCTAAAAAGGATTTTGACTGATACAAAATTAATCTGAGATCGATTTGAACCAACTCCAAGGAATTCTGATCTTTGCAGAACTAAAGTTGCTGTAAAACAGAAAATTACCTAAACTAGCTGTCTCATTATCGGCGGGGTTACGCTTTCCCCTTGTTATATAAACTACTGATGCAGAATTTAAACAGACTATGCCTTTATTTAACACTTCAAAGAGCGAATCTTATACATGGGCTGAAATTGGCAATGACTTAAAATGAACAATTGCCAAAAGATGACTTCGGAAATTTTTAGCCACAACGAAATACTGACCGCGGTTTCCTGCAAAGCCACAGCCGAAGCCCTTCTGATAAAGGACTCCGCGCGAAACGTCAGTATTTCGTTGCCAAATATCTCAGGAGTTCGCTACCTTTTCACTTTGATATATCAAAAAAAAATACACTGCCTATGGCTATGTGCATGGATGCAGAACTCTATACTTAATTGCTGAAAAAACATGGGTATATGATAGCTAGCTATTATGGTGGGCTAAATAACATTGTTATTCATAATTGTTTCAAAAATATTGCTTAACATTGACGAAAGAATGGTATTATTGTGCAATGCTAGCGTTATTCGTTGTGTTTCCCATATATATACGCCGGAAGACTGAGAAACCGATAGTGATAGCAGTTACCACGTTCTAAACACTGCATGGTGAAAGACCTTGTCACTATGCACATACAAGTTGTTAAAGCACTAATAACTGTATCATAACTCAGGAATTACAATATTATTGACAACTGCACTTGCGACATAAAGAATCCACATTCTCGGCATGCTTCCGATATGCAAGTACAAAAAGCGGCGTCTGCACACTAAGTTTTCCGCTTCAACGTCGAATTGATTGAGATTTGAAACGTATATATATATATATAGTCAGTAAAATATGTATATAGCATAATATATAGTAATTCATTATTTGAAAGTTTGCATGGTGACAAATAGTAATAGAAGCGAGAATTTGTCGTAACGGTATACCACGTAAATAATAGTCGTGGTGTTCTCACAAATTCTCGCTTGTATAATTATGTTAATAATATAGCTAGTATTTATTACAGAATCATCCTCAGAGAAACATGAGAAGATTTTTCATGATTTCTTACACTGCAGGCTGCTAAATTCAACCGAAAAATTTTGGCTGACTCGAGCGGGATTTCAACTCGCGCCTTCGGGATTCCGAAGTTACCTAGTATTTTAAAAGTATTTTTAACGTTGAAGCTTTCTCACCGCGATTTCTTTTGAATACCATATTAACTCTTTAACAGCTAGCAATCGGACATTTTTGTCCCTACTTATATATTTTACTCTGGCTAACGCCAGACGATTTTACTTGTCAACTGGGTATACTGACCTCTTGCGGAAACTTGCCTGTTAAAGGATTAATAAACTATCTCCTCGACCCTTTTAACAGGCAACTCACATTTTTGTCCCTACTTATATGTTTTACTCTGGCTAACGCGAGACGATTTTACTTGTCAACTGCATGGGTACCTCTTGCAGAAACTTGCCTGTTAAAGGGTTAATAAACTATCTCCTTTAACCTTTTAACAGGCAATCACATTTTTCTCCCTATACTTATATATTTTACTCTGCATGGGTACCAGAAACTTGCCTGTTAAAGGGTCAAAGGCCTGGCCAAACGCTTTCAACATTTCATTCAACATCCTGTCTGAGCTTAGAACTCATTTGAGTAAAACTAAAGTTGTTGGTTCTCTTCGAGGGTTTTTCAACGATTTCCCATCCTCCGAAAAATCAACTTTAAAGTTTTTAACTTAAAAGATCTTAGTTATAGAATATAGTGCTTGTCTCCGATTAGTAGACCTTAGAGTCGGCTGGAAGATTGTACAGGCACTGAAAGTTAATGATTATATAGTCAATAACTTAAAATAAAGGTGTACATAAAGTCCTAAGTATTTATGTACATTATTATTGGATTATTATATTATTAAGTAGGTTGGTAATGAGAGGAAATGTGAAATCTCGCACGAAAGACGAAAAAGTAATTTTATTTTTCAGATGTATAGTGGTAGACCGAGGCCCTGTTTACATGAAGCATGATTGACAGTCCAATCGAGTGAAGTCAATCCGGGTACATGTTTACATCCAATCTGCATGCTTGGAACATTGTTTTCGCGGTTTTGGAACACTATTTTCTGTGCTTCCCTCAATGTCTGCCATTTAGCACACACACACCAACATTACTCATGCAGAGAGAGAGAGAGGGAGAATTTTTCGAGCCGTCAATTGCCAATATATTTACTTGTGAATTGTATGTGAAATGCCAAATTTTTGTGTCGTAAAACGTTATTTACATCACAGCCGTGATCCGTGATTGTCGAAAATAAATGTCCGTTAACTGTAAATTAAGTTCTCAATTTGTTGTGAACTGTGATTTTCCGGCTTTACCTATATAACCATTTAAACTCGATATTCGAGTTATATATAAGACAAAACAAAGCGTATAGATTGGTAATTAATATTATATTATATTTTGATTCTATTTTATTACAAATGGTGTGAAGGTTATTTTGTAAACCGCCCGGATTCAGAAATATTACCAATATTTTTTTTATGAAACGTGAAATGGCCGTTTTATCACTTTTATCACTCGTGAAATGTGAAATAACTTTTATTCGTCGTGAAATGTGATCCGCATGCATACCCCCCTTTACCACCCTCGCGAAAGAGAGAGAAAGATCGTCAGTCGTGGCTTAAGACAGGTCAGTCTATCTTGTATCGTATATGATATACAGCAATGACTCACTCTATACGCGAAGCTGCTGCAAACATGAGATCCTGTTTCCAGAAGCTTAGCATCCTCAAACGAAACTATAGCACTTCACGATTTACTTGAAAACCAATGAAAAGAAAATCTCAAGACAAAATCATATTAAATTTTCTAACTTCTATAATATATACGAAACCGTTTTCACTGGCTCTGAATCCGATGAATCCGTTCCAGCTGAACTTTGATAAAACTCGAACAACTCATCCGTTTTTCTTAAGAGTTAATTCACGAAAATTAACTGGTATATATAGATAGTTCCATCTAGGCCACATTTTACTCTGATGAAGGGCTCCGCTTGAAACGTCAGTATTTTGTTACTAAAAATCTTGCATGGCAGTTTACCACCTTTTCATGACTTTGCTCTATCCAAAGCACTACCTACATACGTAGCACTCTACTTTTTTACACTCTTGGATATACTTGATAAAGGGGATATTACACGGCGGCGAGAAGATATGGATTTTATGTTCGAGTGGGATTCTATTGCTCTTACAGCTTCAGCCGCGTCTTTCTCTGTATAACAACCTCGTTCAACAACCCTTTCAAACAATTCTCCGCCTTTTACAAGTTCAAGGATTATGTAAAGATGAGTTTCTGTTTCAAAGAAATCTTTTAGTTGCACTATATATTGGGATGTTTAAGACGCAATAAAATTCCTATTTCAGTTCGAACAATCTTGGTTTCAACATTTTTCTTGATAATCTTCACGGCAAACTCTGCGTCTGTTCCTCGATATTGCTCTTGCCACGAGAACATAAAATCCAGTGTAATGTTCTATTTATTATATGCATGGACAATGAAATTATGCGTGCATGGAAGTGATGTTGATAAACTGGGTTTAATGCAAAAACTACAACTGCTTGACTAAAAACGTTTTGAAAATACAAATGAAAAACACAACAGCTTCTTCGAATACGTCATTTTACGTGAAAAACTGAATTAATAAGAGAAGTTACTGGCTCAAATTTACTTGATTCGAAACTTACGGCAAAAGGCGTAAATTTTGACTTGTCGATATGTCACTCGCGAGCGTTATACATACGAGAACTAATACGCCACTCGGTTCCCCGATGTAGTGAAATATGGATTCTACGAGTGTTTTAGTTGCTAATAAAATACTCTTCTCCATATAATAAAAG
Source organism: Paragorgia papillata (assembly GCA_035771165.1). Lineage (NCBI taxonomy): Eukaryota > Metazoa > Cnidaria > Anthozoa > Scleralcyonacea > Coralliidae > Paragorgia > Paragorgia papillata. The sequence continues at coordinate 4,411,969 of JAWNZC010000314.1, read as the reverse complement.
CGGTTATGTCGTGTATGCATGAAAATAGAAAATATTTGCGTGAATAACAATGTTGGGACTTGTACGATCTTACTCAAACCATATTTCAGTCAAAGCTCCCACAGATAATTCAAGAGAATTATCGTGAAGGATTCATGAGATGGTTAGGAGCTCTATCAGTAAAGCCTCTACAAACATTTCTTCTTAAAAGAAGAGTCAAGATGGCCGAACAACGCGTAAGAGCAAGTGGCGAGTTTGAGAGCTTTAAGGATGATACATTCAGAGTAAAAATTAACTTAAATAACATTGTCATTGAGGATTATAAAACGAAGATCTTCGTGTTAATAGTAAAGAAGGGTTTTAAGGAAACTTTTTCAGTAGATTTAAATAATTTAATGATCTACAAAATATGATGACCGACCTGGTTTCGGCTAAAAGGGACGACTCTTCGCGGCCCTTCTCCACTGAATATGTCGTTAAATTGTTTCTTTCAAAAAGCTATGGGGTAAACCAGATTTCTGATTAGGCCGTTAGGGTTTATGTTCTGGTTAGGTTATCAAAAATATTGCTAAAATCGTGAGACTCACTGGAGCTTGACGACAAATTTGGAAAAACCAAATTTGACGACATATTTTGGAAAAGCCGCGAAAGGACTGCATATGGACGGTCCTTTTAAGTCATCCCTTTTAACCTCGACCGAATGTCGACCAATACTCCAGACCTCACGACAAAATGGACAACGTTAGTACATTGCAACAATAAACGACAAGTTCCAGCTTAAAAACCCTGAGTATTATGTGCAGAAGAGCTGCTATATGCATGTATACTTATATATAAGACAGTCAATAGGTATATATAGTGTGCTATATCACACATAGTAAAGCCTTGAGATTTTAGATAACAAAATACTGCCTCAAGTATATGACATTTCTAGATTTCGCGGCAATCCACCCTGATGAAGGGCTTTGGTTCAAAGCGTTAATACTTCGTTATCTATAAAATCTGGGCGCAGTAATGACCACGTACCTTTAAATTGAGAGTTTCTAGTCAACAGTTAGCCGTCTGTCCGCCCCAAAAATTAAAAAAACAACAAAAAAACTAGACGAGATAACGTTAATCCAAGATGCGAAAAGAATATCCGATTGTTCTAGACAAGTATAAAAATTGATTTCTGAAAGAATTGAAGATCTACAAAACATGATAAATGCATGGAGTAGTCCAGACCTGAGACAAAATGAACGGCACCCGGACGTGACTAAAATCGTCGTACGAGTCTCAAAATAGTGCGTTGATACACCGACGTAATAATTATCTTATCGTTAAGTAAAGCATAAGTGAAAGCATTAACTCTCCAATGCACGGCTCTCTAAGACGTCTCGATCCCTTTGACGATTAAAATCATCTGGCTTTAGACAGAGTAAACTGAAGATAAAGTTGTCTCACAACAACAATGCGAGTAAAAGGGTCAACCCTTATGACGGTGCGCATTGTTGTTGTCGAACAACTTTATCTTTTCACTCTGTAGGGAGTCTCGGAAAGCCGTGCATGCATGAAATAACCGACGACAACGTCAAGATGGCGAAAATGTAAACGACGAAATCGCTGAACATGCATGCACGGTACAACGACAAGATGATGAAGATATATACTCCTATACGGAGATGCAGGCACGTAGCTAGGGGGGGCACCGCCCCCCCCCAATTCTTTCTTGCCCTCCCCCCAACCAAAGATTCGTGACCTGTTTTTTAATTAAAATATACAGGTTTACTTCAACTGCATGACCAAAAAAATCCGCAGCGTGAGTGGATAAGTAATTGAAGTGTGAACGCTGTATATCCAAAGCGTCTAATTAAATGGCGTCATGATTTAGTTACGTAAACCGTGTGACAGACTGGGGAGTGGGGAGGGAGGGGGTTGGGGGGTTGGCGTGATTGCATCAGTTGTCCTCGACTCAACTTTTGTACCTTTTCACTTGGCCCCCAAAATCAACTGACTTGCACTCGTAGATTTTTTAGTCTAGCTACGTGCCTGCGGAGATGAACCTATATACACTGTTGGCCAAAGTTATAAATATAAATCGGACTAGAAATCAAAATCTTTGTCAGTTTTCATACACTTTGAGATATAAGAATTCAAGTCTGTCAAATATATAAATCAAATCAAATATATTCCTTTAAAAGTTTTCATGGCGATAATGTAATACATAGGTAAGTTTTGTGGAAACACCACGTAAAATTTGCTAAAAAATAAATATTTTACGTTGGTGTTTCCACACTGAATTAACTTATCTATATTAAATCAAATATAGTTAATAGAACTCTATTGGATTCTATAAAAACATTGCAAAAAAGTTGAGAAACTTGGAGAAATATAAGTGACTCATTAATCAGTGGCCACCATGCAGTATAGTCATAATGCTCGTGATGAAACCTTGGCCCATGCACCCAGCATGCAAGTTCAGTTCTGTCGACTATATCCATGGTAAAATAAAAAAGAAGATATAGACAAATTGAAAAAGAGAAAAATCAATAGGAAATGTAACAATCTTACAGGCGAACTCGATAAACTAAAAGAAGGCGACATATTTAAATCTGCATGACTATCGAAGAAAGATATTGTTGAAAGAAATTCGAGATCTAAACTAAGGCCAAATAAAAAAAATATCCCGGTTTCTCATCAGAACTTACTCAAAAAGTAAATGAGGGATGCGCTTTTTTTTTTTGCTCCCCCCCCCCTTAATTGTTCCCAACTCAAAATCGGATCATATACATGGAGTGCATGACAAATGGGATATACCCACGGCATTATTACCTCCGCCAGGAGGTTATGTTTTTATACCCCGTTCAGTTTGTTTGTTTGTTTGTTTCTTTCTGTCTGTCTGTCTGTCTGTCTGTCTGTCTGTCTGTCTGTCTGTCTGTCTGTCTGTCTGTCTGTCTGTCTGTCTGTCTGTCTGTCTGTCTGTCTGTCTGTCTGTCTGTCTGTCTGTCTGTCTGTCTGTCTGTCTGTCTGTCTGTCTGTCTGTCTGTCTGTCTGTCTGTCTGTCTGTCTGTCTGTTTGTCTGTCTGTTTGTCTGTTTGTCTGTTTGTTTGTTTGTTTGTTTGTTTGTTTGTTTGTTTGTTTGTTTGTTTGTTTGTTTGTTTGTTTGTCTGTCTGTTTGTTTGTCTGACTGTCACCAGGATATCTCAAAAAGTATTGCACCGATTTTCATGAAAGTTTGCAGAAGGGTTGGCCATAGACCAACGACCAATCAGTTACATTTTGGTTGAATTTAGTCAACATTTGGATGAGAAATTAATAAAAATCTGACCGCAAGATTCTCCGTGTAGAAGAAATGCTTCATTGCGCTCATTATCCTTATTTTATGCAAATATTTTTGCATAATTTTGGTACGAGTGCAATCAAGCATTTTATTCATACATGCATGCGTTGGTCTCGTGAGCTAGCCTGGTTAGCGAGATGGCTCGTTTTCTTTTTAAACATCTCTAATAACCCGCAGGCGGAGGTATATGCAGTCTCTGACTGCCCTCTAGTTATATATACTGTATTAAAAAGGCACATTTTATATATATAAAGCAGTTCAATAAATTATGAGTCTCAGACCCCGTTTACACGATGCCGGCACAATTTGAAAACGGAACAAAATCATGCCGTTTAGGCCTTGCGTTAACACGATACCGGCACAAAAATGACATGAAAACGGCACAAAATGAAGACGGGGTCCTTGACGGCATGAAATGAAAACGGAACACTACCGGTATCGTGTAAACGCCCGTGCATACCGTAACAGTTTGATGACGGTATTCGGTAATCACGATATATACGACCACAGTATTCGGGTCAGCAGTATTCACAAAGTCTTCTCAATTCTCATTGGAAGAGAATAGTCACATGCTAATCCGTCATTATATTATATACCGGCACCGTGTAAACGCAAGACTTTTTGGCCTGTATTTACACAGCGGCATGATTCAGTGTTCCGTTTTCAAATTTTACCGGCATCGTGTAAACGGGGTCTCAGTTATTGGCCTTGGCGTAAAATTTTTTAATATATTAAATATATTTAAAAAATAAATAAAATGCGGCACCATTTTCAGACACGGACGCTGATGAGAAACCGGGATATTTTTTTTATTTGGGCTAAATTTCAAAGCCGAGAATTTGTGATTCCAAGATAACGGTGCAAATTTGTTTTCATTTTCCTTATAGTATTTATTAATGGCGCATCCTTAATCTTTATTGTGAACTGGGAAAGACTATGACCATGCGATACTATTTTAACGAGGTTTTTCAGTTTTGTTTTAAAACGACTTGAAAGTGTCACTCTTAAAGTGCTTATGAAACGAAAATTAAGTTCGTCTTATTTGAAAGGACTTTTGAAATGACAGAATAACATCTTTTGCAGTTTTTCGTTTCCTTGCTTCGTTTCTGAGATATTTTAGTTTGTTTGATATGTGAAACTAACCAGTGACATCACATTGACTTACCGGGAAAGGTTATATATCTTTGCTATTATTAAACGGAATCAGTTGAAAATGTATATTTTTGTTGTTGTAAGGGGAAAACGACACACATAATTGCTTCAAACTGATTTCGTTTGATAATAGAAAAGATTTATAACGTTTCCCAGTAAATCATTATGCACGTTGTGATGTCACATATAAAACAAACTGAAATATCTCAAAAACGAAGCAAGGAAACAAAAAACAGCAAAAGAAAGTACTTTCAAATAAGACAAACTTAATTTTCGTTTCATAAACACTTTAAGACTACAAGCGTTAATCACTTGCTAACACAATTATTGCTGCATATAGAGGATGTCTGAGAATTCTCCTTTTTACAAGTTAAATCATCTGGTGTTAATATAAAATATAACAGAGCCGCTACACGTTGCTCTAAAGGCCTGGCCAAACGCTTTCAACATTTCATTCAACATCGTTCAACATTGTTGAATTCAACCGTGATTCAACATTTGGCCACCCTGTTGAATGATGTTGAACGTTGTTGAATGGTGTTGAATGATGTTGAACGAAATTTGAACATGTGCAAATTTTCGTTCAACATGCGTGATGCGTTCAACAATGTTGAACGATGTTGCATGAAATGTTGAAAGCTTGACAAGTGAATAATCCATTCATGATCACGTACCAAAACGTTTTGTCCAGTTCAGGACTAGTAATGGACAGAGTAAATCATCTGCATGGTGTTAGCTAGTAAAATAGTCTGTATGCTATTACATGCACAGAGTAAAAAATCATCTGGCATTAGACAGAGTAAAACAATAAAGGGGCCGTTTTTGACTGGCTTAGGCACGAATGGGCTAAACCTTTCAGTACTTCATCACCTAAGAAGGAGGTTAAGCTGTGAAATTTTTATACATATACATCACGGCATACTTTTAAACCGCTCTAATGATGTTGTCAGACGCAACGAAACGTTAACAAACATGTTTTTTATACGATTTTGACTTGTCTTTTCAGTTATAATGGCGATCTTAAGAATTTTGAGTTAGAATCTGATTTTGGTCTTACGATCACATAAACACCCTCCTCAATTCTCACAAATAATATTTCAGCCAAGCAACACTCCCAAAATTCTGGAACTCAATGACGTTGGTTGAAATGGAAACAAAATAATCTTCAAATTCTATAACATTCAAGTGCTATTTAATTAACAAGTTTAATTAAGTTAATTCAAAAACACTCCGCAATTTCAAATGACAGATATAAACTAAATATGCTTCCTCAAAATTCATGCTTACTCATTCCTGTCCGAGGGCTTCCCCAGAGGTGAATAAAATCGTCTGGCGTTAGCCAGAATAAAATACTAAAGACCAATTCGGATAGGAAAGAGTTAAAGTACGTATGAAGAACCCAAATTGTTCCTCAGTTTTAGGCTCTCAAAAAATATTCCTCAAAATCCAGGATTCCGAGTTCACACTTTTTCCCAAGCTGAAAATATCTTAAATATATACATTAACAAGCCTCTTATAGAAATACTGATCATCTCACTCTGATGATTTCTCTGAAGAGTCCTTCATAAAAATTCCTATTTTATACGTGTCTGTCGTTTATGGAATTCTTTACCATTATGTATTAGAAAACACCAGCTTTTGTCTACTTTTCGTATATGTAACGAACTAATTACCTATTATGTTAAATTTTCAAATGATTCAAATCGCTTTAGACTGGTTATCATATGTTAATCACTTTTTATTAGTATTTTTTTTGTAAATAATGGTAGTTGATTTTATTGGCTTGGAATCTTGACTTCTGTTTTAAACTGACCACAATTTTTCATTCCTGTATTATAATGTAAAGTTGAAAGTTGATTAAATAAATAAATAAATTTATAAATACACATGTACGTCATATATACACGTATATATGGATATACATAATATACATTACATACATACTTTAATTTAATTCAATTTAGCTTGAAATCGCTCGCACCGGAAGGCTCTAAGTGCAATGGTTGAGAAATATTTGAATTCGTAACCGTAATAAATAGATTGTGCGCACTTACAAGAAGCATTGCCAAATGTGTAAACCATTAAAATAAGCCGCCTAACCATGAGCTAACAAGCTTCAGCATAATCCCACACTACAAATATTATCTTAATGGTGGTGAGGACAGATTATATCATTTGTTAATCAAAACAATTCTTTTCCGGTCACATCAGTTGGCACAGCGTGGTGAGGGAATCATATTATTATTCAAAACTGCATGGGTCAACTATACTGCACCGTGTGAAAATGCAACTAAAGGCATCGAATTTCCGGAATGCTTCTAACCTAAGACCTAAGCGATAGATTAAGTCTGTCAAGTTTATAATAATTTACGTGACGTTATAGGGTCACAACCATATATACAATCACAACCCAAGAGAAGAGAATATTTTAAAAGGGTATAAAAAACTTGTCCTCTTGTTTAAAGGAGATAGTTTTTAACCCTTTATTGGCCAGGTTTCTGGGAGCTCTCGGCCTTCACGAGTAAAATCGTCTGGCGTTAGCCACAGTGAAATTGTCTGGCATTATCCAGAGTAAATTAAATTGGCTGGCGTTAGCCAGAGTAAAATTAATAAGTTGCCAGTAAAGAGCTAATGAGGCACGAAACATTTTAATAACATATTGAGGGATACTAAAAATTTAAAATCTACTTTTAAAAAAATTGTTAGTGTTACACTGACACAAGGTATTCCCCTTCAACCAAACTTCAGCCAAAGAATAGACATTTCACTAATGCTCCCTGTGATCCAGGAAAAAGGAAAGGTCATTTTTAGCTCTTTCTGTGCCCCGATCCGGCTCAAGTACGCTATAAGACGACAGTTGTTTTACAAATTGATTTCAAGTTATGTCGCAATTTAACTATGGGGTACGAAACTTTTTTATAAACGGTTTATTAGAGGTGCTAAACCTTTTTAACTGAAAATCAAGATTTACCCTCCGCCCTGACCACTTTATGACCGTCCCTATTATAGAACTGCATGCGGCCATATTCGGAAATATGAAACGGAGGTCAGGTTTCCGAACGGTCAAAGCAGGTGTCTGCTGTCCCAGGGCTACCATCCATGAAAACTACATGCATGTTTAGGTCTTAGAAAAACAAATATTATTCCACAGGCTCAGTATGCATGCCAAGAAACCCCGGGAGAAGTATCTAAATGAGAAGAACACCATGTTGGTCCATGTCTATCTGAACATGTTAATAGCTGAGCTTTCGTCCTTGGGACTCAGGACGTCTTCAGAGCTGAATGACAATTCCCTGCCCCTGGTGTTACTGTATCCGCAATCATTTTCCATCTAAATTACATATCACTATGCAAAACTTCAAATCTTTACTAACTTGATCTATGTCGAGACACTGGCTCGTATGGTCACCAATTCTCACTATGCAGATGCAGTTGCCTATTGCTGGGTGGCATTTCGCCAAATACGAATGAAAGTTGAATTTCATTATAAGTTCTCGGGCAAACAAGCTATAATCAACGGCCATCGCTTCTTGGAACGAGCAAAGTCGGAAAAGATGGTAAACTGCCAAGATTTTTAGTAAAGAAATACCGACGTTTCGAGCGGACTGCATGGCCCTTTAATTTCTTGAAATGACTATATATATGTTCTTACTTCGTGATCGATCAATAAAACGGCGAATTCGCTGCTTTCATGCAAAGCTGTCCGTCTCTGTACTAGTTGCCTGTTATATCATTTACGGGCGCATACAATATTATGTATTTATTAGAATCGTTGCTATTGATTTTCCGGGCTAAAATAATTAAGATTAATACCCAGCTTAAAATTCTCAAATGCAAGGCCATGATTATTTTAATCCTATTCACCATCCCTGTATATATAGATATTTGATTCTAGTCAGTTGGTCTGACATTTGTTGTCTTGTTTTTTTTTTGTTTTTTTTGAATTTCAAGATGTTTATTTTCGGTTTATGCTTTGTCTTGTATTTTTTCAAATTGTCGGCTGGATGTGGTTTATTGAATCATAGTCAATCGAGATATGGTCTGGAAACTCGGCAAACTTCAAAGCGCCTATAATAAGCTGTGATTTTATGTTGAACCGTACCTTACACCGTGCACATCCTTTGTTTTAGGTTTATTAATATTTAAATAGCACGGTTGAGTGATTGAACTGAAACGTTGCTATTGGACAATTCGTTCATTATACTAAAATACAATGTGTTCAGTGACCATGCACCGTGCACAAAAATGCATAAAGGCAAACAAAAAGATAGACCAAAGACTTTAGCTGAGTTTCCAGACCATATCTCGATTGACTATGACAGAATATATATATTTACTAACGTTTCGTTGCACCCAGCATCTTCAGAGTGATTAAAATATTACAAGATGATACAGATATACATAAAAAACGGTTAAAGTTTGAATTTTAAAAATTTTAAATTCAAAAAAACAACAAATAAACGCAGAGTTTAAAGGAGATAAACAAAAATAATACATGCATAAGGCCGTGGGGTCAAGAAGATAATAACAGTTGAAAGAGAAGTAACAGGAAAGGATAAAAAACCACATCCAGCGGCGCCGACAATTTGAAAAAAATACACGATAAAGCATAAACTGAAAATAAGCATCTTGAAACTCAAAATATATAAACTAAAACAAGAGAACAAATATTTTCGGTTTATGTTTTGTCTTGTATTTTTTTTTGAATAAAAACAAAACAGGGAAAGAACGAAGGAAGAATAAAATTAAAATAAAGAGAGCGGTATTGAAGGGATTTTTTCGATTGATTATGTATTCATGACGTTATTATTACTGTATTTTGTAATTCTGTAAAATGAAATACGATACTTGCTTCCTAATCTCCTAAGATCTATATTTAACTATATCTTCTGGTACAATTTTATAAATAGTTTACCATAAATCACAAAAAGATTTCAACGAAATTTCAATCATTAAGCATGCAACTTAAAACTATTCTCAATACTAAATAAGTCTAATAAAATAATTTTGTCAGTTTTTTTGGCTAATTAAACTTGAATTTCGCTTCTAAATATTTTCATACCGAATTGCTATAGCCAAATTACTAAATATTCCTTTTTTCCAAAATTATGTATACAAGAGCTGGTATAGTATATAGCAACACAGCTGCCACAGCCAGGCACTAAACCACTATACTAGGCAGTGTGTTACCACGCCATAGTAAAGCCTGGACATTTGAATCAGTTTGAGATTTTAGATAACAGAATACTGTCAAGTCTGACATTTCTAGATTTCACCGGGTGGGGAACGTGGGCTCTGGGAATGAGATTGGATTTCACCATGCATCCACCCTGTCTCTGATTATAAGGGCTTTGGTTCAACCATGGATAGTAAAATGAGTGGATTGGAAACTAATAGTCACGTGAGGTGTTTCCAGGCCGACGATTGGCTGAAAAGCGTTTTTCTTTGCTCGAGAGATGTTGAAACCTAGTTGCAAATTGTGATGTCACGAATGGCGTGAGTACGCTTGTTTTACTGAGGTTTTTAGTGAACTTTTCTTCAAATTCTTCATATCCTCACATTCAGATGACTATGTTGACGTTTCAAATGATTTTATCGCCTTACAAACCTGCCTAAGCCACAATCGAGCGTTCGGGGTAAGCGTTGTTGATCTTTGTTTTGATGATTCCTGTGTTGTTTTGAAGAAACTGGCGTCCCCAAATTGTGCTTTGTTTTGCTCGGAATTTGGGATGCATATTTTAACTAGTAAACCTTGATATCTTCTTTTAAAATGAGTAAGAATAGACGGGCATTTTGTCGTATTGTGGCTTTGTCGTATTTACAGACAATTCGATTCAACCATGGATAGTAAAAAGACTGGATTGGAAACTTGATGGCGTGAGCATAACAACCTGGTTGCAATTAACAAGCTTAAAAAACCCGAGTATATTCAAAGTTTGGGATTAAATACAGCCTAAAATGATAATCGAATTGTCTGTAAATACGACAAAGCCACAATACGACAAAATGCCCGTCTATTCTTACTCATTTTAAAAGAAGATATCAAGGTTTACTAGTTAAAATATGCATCCCAAATTCTGAGCAAAACAAAGCACAATTTGGGGACGCCAGTTTCTTCAAAACAACACAGGAATCATCAAAACAAAGATCAACAACGCTTACCCCGAACGCTCGATTGTGGCTTAGGCAGGTTTGTAAGGCGATAAAATCATTTGAAACCTCAACATAGTCATCTGAATGTGAGGATATGAAGAATTTGAAGAAAAGTTCACTAAAAACCTCAGTAAAACAAGCGTACTCACGCCATTCGTGACATCACAATTTGCAACTAGGTTTCAACATCTCTCGAGCAAAGAAAAACGCTTTTCAGCCAATCGGCAGCCTGGAAACACCTCACGTGACTATTAGTTTCCAATCCACTCATTTTACTATCCATGGTTCAACTAACGTCAGTATACTTCGTTATCTAAAATCTAGGCGCAGCTAACCTTTGAATTGGAAGTTTCTATTCAAGAGTTAGCCGCCTGTCCGCCCCACAAATTCAAAGAAAAGAAAAGGGACAAAGTTAATCCAGGATACGATAAAAAACGTCCGATTGTTCTGGATCGACAAGGATAGAGATTGAATTGAGACAATTAAATCAGTCTTTAATATACGAGTTGTCGTGAGATAAGAATATTTCTGGTCACCTACAAACAATAAACACTAATTAAAACCTGATTGTAGTACTTCTAAAAACTTCGGCTAACCACACGTGTGGTTATAGCGTGTGGTTATGTGCTATAGCGTGCACTGGGGTGGAATGACCAGGCGCGCAACCATGATTTTGGGCAGCTAGGATTGGCTGTTGAGTCTTCCCTATTTTTGTATTAGTATACTACCCATGGTAGTACAGTACTAGTAATGTAGGCTAGAAGGATCTCTCAATTGCACGGCTCACTGGCTGGTAAGCGAGAACAGTAGCAACTATATTAAGTATCAGCAGCAACTGCATGATTGAACATTTGCCAAAGAATATATAAAGCCTACATGGCATCTCAGGCTCAGCAGTCTTTGGACGATCTATGACGCCAGACCAGCGTGTTCTCCAGACCATGGTTTCCAGACAAAAACATCTAGTCTTAGACTAATAGTGCTGTTAACAATGCCAAAGGCACGCCAACTTCATATTGCGTGGCGGCGTTTTGTATTATGCTCCACATTTTGTCTTTATTGCCCTCCTTTTCTTCCCCTTCCTTTCTTCTCAATTTCTCCCTCTTCCAATAAAGGGAAGGGCAATTGTCACGCAACTCACTATGGCTTGAGAGTCAGTTGGTGTTACCAAAAGTAACCTCGTTTCCAGAGCGTGCGGGTGGCGTTTCTACCGAATAGACTATAGACGGCTTAATTAGATTTCCGCCGAAATATCTGAAGTTGCATATATTTGAACATAGTTAGAACAGGTGTTTACTGAGTCAAGGCATTAACTTAATTGTTCATTCATTCTACTCGTTGTATAGTACTTAATCCTAACGCCCACGCTCGCTGTATCAGTATCAGTATAGAGAGAAGTGGCAGTGAGCGATCTGAGACCAGAAAGACAGTTGTTTATTCTAGTGAAATTTGGCTTGTACTATTGTACACTTCAGGTTTATTTCGGTCGCTAGACACACGATACCATGGACTCAAGCCAAGTTTGAGAGCCACATGTGCGCCGCAACTGCAACAAAACTAGAACTAGGTGATCAGAACTGAGAAGTTGATCATTCGAGTTTCTTTCTCGTCCAGAGCGATCATTTTCGGACCATCCGAAAAGCTCGTCCCAAATTCAGTACATAGCTCAATCCCCTTTTTCGTGCAAAACATACAATACTTTAATGTCTAATGAACTCCCCCCAAAGGAACTTTTCAGAGTTGAAAATAACAGCAATGTTCGATAATAGTCGCGGCGATCGGCTATTTGCCAAGCAAAAAATTTTAATGATCAATTGTTATGACCGCTTGTCCGTTTGATCACCAACTAATCTAAATAAAGTTCCAACTTCTCCAGCATGGGGCACTAATGACTCGCGAATCACAATGATTCAAATTTGGACAAAGTTCAAAAGCCACTAAGGTTAACATTTTTCGGCTGATTTTGGCAGATTGGAAATCACATTTCTCTATAGTTTGAAACACTGCACAGTGCGCTTAAGTGTAGATTTGGTTTGTCCTAAATATCTATTTGCTTGAGATGTTTAAAGGGATGTTTCATGTTTCACGATGTGAATGAATTGAACCGAAAAATTACCTGTACTATAATAGTATTTAAGTGTTTAACACTAAAATGGGCAAAATAATCTCAACTAATAGCTTAATGGTCAATCTGATCACGGACACCGGTTTTACGATTGTTAGACCAAAAGGCAGGCAAAACTATTTTAATCCACGCAGTCCAAAGCTATTCCATGGATTCCATGCGCTTTCAGCAGATCCGATCCGATTCTAGACCATTAATCGTCGTAGACCACCTTGATTCTGGCAATAAGTCATCTCCTTGAATATAATAATATAGTGCTTAAGTCTGACTCGAGTCATGAATGTCACTCTAATGCGAAATGTAGCCTATTTGTGCTTACTGTCCGATTCTGACTACCGTATCATCTTGATCACAAGTCAGAACTTTTTGAACAGACGGCGGACGAACGGTTCAATGCTTCATGGTTTGTTGTTTTCCCCCCTTTTCCGGTTACTCCGGTTGGAGATCACGATTATTTGAACTCGTACAGGGAGGGGTGGAGTCGCCGTTTGGGATAATCATAATCTTGTAATTTCCGTTTCTCCAATAATCTCGGGAATAATGATAAAGAAATAATGGGGAAATAAACCCATTTAGGAACTGGTTGGGATAAAACGAAGAGTCGGTAAAAGGTGTAATAATGGTCACAGCGTGGAACTCGCCACTGACCATTGATCTGAATGGGCACCGACCATTCAGGATAAGAAAGTCTATACTAAGGAAGCGTCACGCTTCAGCGTGTACTTCAGAGCCCTCGTACAGCGCTCCTAGGAATTCAGTTTGTCTTAAGTATGTCTGACGTTACGTCAGCACTCTTTTAGTTTAAGAGCCACGTATCACGAAGAATAACAAGCTTGATATGATAGAACGTGCAGCGACGCGTCAAGCCAATTCTCTATAATTACTAGTTGAAAGGTCCACTGAGTGTTAACAGACGACTGTCGCATAAGAATGACATTAATCTAAATAGCCAAAAACCTGAGTTATTTTATCAGCTGACGCGCATTCAGGAAGACCTTACAAAGATTTCCAATTCAGCCTAAGGTAGTAAGGTCAAATCGAGTGCCACTTCTATATTACGCACAAGTCAAGCCGGTAGCGAGGATTATTTTTTCAGAAGAACAAAGGTAGCCAAGCTAGGTGAAAGATGGACGTGAGAACTGCCGTTGTACTGTGGCTTTTTGGATTGGGACTCGTAGTTGGACTAGGAGTTTTAGACAACTCGCGTAAGTACGTACTTTTGAAAGCCCCGACTTGTTTGCTTTGCTATATACTCAAGTTCGATCAGGCGTAATTCGAAACTGTGTTTTTCATATGTGTTTGTAAAATTCAAAACTATAGTGACGGCGCTGCTTTGAAATACACTTTTAACCTTTAACTTCGGCACCCATGTTCGTTATTTTAGCAATTGTGCCTTCAATTCTTCTATAAAACTGGCGTAATTTGAAACGGTGTTTTTGAAATGCGCGCATTCGGAAATTCAAAATTGCCTAGTGATTGCGATGCTTTTGAAATACTTTTAACCTTTCAGTACCCACGTTCGTTGTTTTTAACAACTGTGCCTTTTAATTCTTTTATAATGTATTAACATCTGAACAACTGAACATATAGCGACTATTAGTGGTATTAGATAAAGCGTGAAGAGAAGCAGGATAGCTTAGAAAACCTATAGTTTTCACTGCAGGTTACCCTGCGAGCAGAGTCCCAACAATGGTCCTACTGTTATGTATTAACATCGTGTTTTCGCGCAACCCAGAGGAAAGTGTTTATATTCAGTTTCTCTTGAATTTTGCGCAAATCCAAATATCTACCATAACTAAATGGTAAATCGTGCGCAATTAAACGGTGCGCAAATAGTGTATCATCAAGACTTTTTAATCCAGGTTCAAACGAGCGACTTTTAAATGTCGTGTGCGCGCGCGCGTTTCGACAACCGAATTAAAAATAAGTCACCCAACCGAAGACCCTTGAGCGGTTGTTCTTTTTCGCTAATTATTTGACCCTGGGAACAGAAACGATTACTGTTCATTTCATGCTGTCAACAAACACAATTTAGAACCACGCTTGTCACGCTAAGAGTTTATATTGTTTTCTGTTTTACGGATTTCAGTCCTTGTTAGGAATTACGGTAGACAAAGTAGTTTTGCGTATCTTATATTTTGGCTCAAGTCTTGCGCTCGTTTATTCTCAAATGCGCAAACCACCACGCTGTATTAACATGAAGTATTCAAAGAATGGACGGTCTCGTACTTGTTACATCTGGGTGTTTAGCGAAATTGTTGCTATGTATATGTCAGAGCGCAATGACAAGATATGTCTGTAATAGTGAGCGAAAATTTGTCAGTGGTATTAAACACCGCCGTTTCCTCTTGGCTACATAGCTTTTCGACCTGTTGACTCAGGTCTTCATTAGCGCAAATAACAACTTGATGTTAGCTCGTTTGATATAAACAAAAGAAGTGAATAACCAGAATCACGCGTGATGAGAGTGGCGTAGTTATAATAGTTAGCTGAAGGCCTTAGTCAACAAGTTTGACCACAAATTTTCACTTACTATTACAATTTGTCACCGTGCAAACTTCCAAAGAATTAATAAGACATGTCATGTTTACGCAATGAAGTCTCACGGTAGCATATTTTTCGGAGGAAAAGCAGTGTATGTAGAAAATAAACAGGCACGAAGTCGTATACTGTCGGGTTGGTTGTTAACTTGAAAAACACTCAAGAATACTGAAATACACATACCGTGCAAGGGTTTGGCGTTGCTAACTCCCATAAACCACTTTAGACTTTACGTAAATTGTAACTTGATCGAATTATCGGCTCGTGCTGAAGAAGGATATGAAAATATATCTGCAGTTCTATTAGGTCATCAACAAAAGTTAAACATCAAAAGGAAATTCCTTGCTTACTGAAAAAATCCCATACAAATGAGTCATTATGGTTTTCGCCTTGATACGGTTTTTGATAACATTATTTTCTCGTGCACACAGCAAAAAGGTTTGCCTGACAATCTTTGCTTAATCAGAGCATCAGTACTACGTCACTGTTTGGGGATCAGAAACATCTTCTGAGTATTTGAGCTTGACGAACGTCTACTAAACGTCTGTTACATTACACCAACCTCGCAAGCATACCAAATGCACTAAACATACTACTCTTTAACCCTTCCCCTATTAGGCCGCCCAAAACCGGCCACTTTGTTATTTTACTCTGTTAACGCCAGCCGAGTTTCACTCGTCAAGTGAGAATGCCTTAGGAGGGAAAGGGTTAATATCAATTTAACTACATCATATATATATATATAATAATAATCACGAGCCCCTTCGCCATAAAGTTAGACAAATTTACAAAACATCAAAAGATAACTTTATTTCTTGTACATTACGTACGTTTCGGGGCACTGCCCCTTCTTCAAATCATAATTCGAGTCACAAATTAGGGTTCCTTTATACTACCTATACTGTAAGATTACCATACAATTAAAGTTCATTCAATCGCTATGGGTAATGGGTAGTACCACCACATCATTTAGGAAGCGGTTTAATAATCATAAAAGTTCATTGAGTAGATTTGGTAAGGGCCAGAAGGGGATGTGTGGAGAACATCTTTATGCTCATTTTTGGAAACGGAGGGTCGTAGGGGTTTGGATGATGTGATGGTACAGGTTATAGATGTCACAGATGTAAGAGATCCGACTTGTAGAGAAGCTTTTTGGATTGGAAAATTGAACAGCAATATACCACTGGGACTTAACGCTTTAGAGATTGAATGAATATTTAATTGTATGGTAATCTTACAGTAGGTAGTATAAAGGAACTCTAATTTGTGACTCGAATTATGATTTGAAGAAGGGGCAGTGCCCCGAAACGTACGTAATGTACAAGAAATAAAGTTACTTTTGATGTTTTATATATATATATATATATATATATATACAAAGTATGAAGTATAGTTTTACCTTAAAGTCTTCGCTACCAGAGGTTTCACCCTAAACGGGATCATCAGTCGACTGATGATCCCGTTTAGGGTGAAACCTCTGGTAGCGAAGACTTTAAGGTAAAACTATACTTCATACTTTGTATTTTGCTCTATCTATATATGGTATTGAGCACTCTCTAACATTTCGTGAACCAAAACTCACTTACATATATATAATATATATATATATATATACAAACATCGTCATTTAAAAAGCGCGTACGACAATGAATTTGCAATCCTATATACTCTCTATATCTCAAATCTCAATAGCTCAACTGAAGTGCTACAAATCTGTCATTCGAAGGGTGAAGGTTCGATCCCTGCTTGGGGCTTAGTAAACATTTTCTTGACGAACGTCTGTTATTATAAACCAAGCTCACAAATGTACTACATGCACTAAACACACTACCATTAACATCACTTTAACTACACGCCACCGTTTAGAAAGCACGTACCACCAATTTTCAATAGCTTTCCATATATTTCTATAGCTTTCCATCAAGTCTAAGTATAGCTCAATGGTTGGAGTGTGCGTGTCTAACCACATGTATACTACTCTTAACATTACTTAACTACATCTCGTATGCAAACGCCACCGTTTTATAGCACGTACGACTATGAATTCGCAATCCTACACAGGCTATACATGCGGTTCTCCTTCTCGAATTTAAGAAGCTTAATCATTACAGCGTCTAACTTGGAAAGTTGAAGGTTAGTTCCTTGTCTGGAACTCGGAAGCATTTTCTGAGCATTGAAGCTTGACGCACGTCACGTATATACTACGAGACTAGTAAACGGTTGTTTCCATTAAATTATAAAGCAAACCAAGTCACGGAGATTTCTCTCAATCCTCCCGACTGAATGGTTGGGATTCTAGGAATCGAAACAGCCTTGCTATTCCATGTGTTTACATAAAGTATGCAATTAGTTTTATTTGTCTATATGCCGATATCTTTGTCATAGACCGACATCAATTCGTTCAAGAGATGCATTGACGTATATTGGCAATTGCAGAGTATTATGTAAATATGGTTAGCCGAGCTACCCGGTTTTCCGGAATAAACAGTATGTTCTGTTTATATATCATGAGCGGAAGCGACACAAGGCAAAGAATAGAGAAAATTCATTCCGGTATATACCAATTAGTTACTCAGGAAGAAGTACATTTGTATTCGGAAATGTTCATTCTTGTATAGAGAAATGTTCATCCCGAGATCCCGGCTGCTAGTTCATGTGACAAAATACTATAAATTAAGGTTTTGTTACCGTTGCTGTATTTACTGGCGCCAAGGGAAACAGTGTGTTTTGTGGCCCCGAGACTGCCGTTGTTTCCCGAGACGAAGCGGAGTTTTGTGGCCCCTACCAGTAAATAAGTGTCGTATCAAATGACAACAAAAATGTTGAGCAAAACCTTCAGATATTGTTTTAAAAGGAAAACTGAATAAAGACAAACTACCCCTGACCATCTACTTCCGGTTTTCATATTTTCGCCTGCCTGTGTGCAGACGCCCCTTATGGGTTACGCGGGAAACATCACGATTTTCGGACCGCCACGCGAGGACCGCTCGCCCAATCAAAATCAAAATCAGGATTTTCTTGACAGCAAACATGAACAAGTCCAAATACAAAAAGAGCAAAGTGAAAAAGTGGGGTTTTAGCAAGGAAGAAACGTCTCCCCCTTTTTTGACATCAGTTGCCCTCACAAAGGGCTCCGCTCGAATGGTCAGTATTTCGCTGCTAAAAATCTCGGCAGTTTACCCCTATACAGCACTCTACGTTCTTCTGACACTCTCCATTCAAATACAAAAATACAAGCCTAGTAATATCCATGTATAGGAACACAAATATAATTAAAGTGCCTATGAAGCGAAAATTAGGACGGTCTTCTTTGAAAGAACATTTAAAATTAGAGAATTGAATAACATCTTTTTTATTGTTTGATATGTAAATTAAACATCTTGACATCACAAGGGCATAATGAGTTATCGGAAAAAGTTATATATCTTTGCTATTAGGGACTTTAAGATCTACGACGTCAACCTCAACGGCGACATCTTTTAAACAAAAGAATCTTTTTGCAAAACAAAGAGAATGAATAATGTTTAGACCCAAGAGTACATCTCAACACCGTCCTCGTTCTTTATACAACGCCACTTAGAGCATTTTCACGTCTTCAGGACGACGTCAACGCCCAAAAGATGAGAACTGTTGCTTGAGATTGACTTCAATACGGACACTACAATCATTTTAGCAATACTGGGGCGTTTTGGAAGTCGTTAAACTAATTTCAAATATTAAATATAATAGTCAGTTGACCATGACATCTTTAAATTGTAAGATTTATCTTGCTTTTTAACCGCCGTCATCGTCCTAGCATCTTAAAGTCCCTAATATCTCTCACAACACCAAACATGTAGAATTTTCAAGAGATTATATATTTGATAATAGCAAAGATATATAGAGAATAATACATGGATGTGCGGAAATATGAAATTTATTTCGAGTGTTGACCAGGATATCTCACGAGTGAGCAAAGCGAACGAGTGACATATCCTGTTCAACACGAGAAATAAATTTCATATTTCCAAGCATCCATGTATTGTTCTGTTTATTATATAAAAAAATTGTCCTATTGCCTTGCAAAAATTGCATTAAACTATAATGGTGATTCAGCGATAATCGTCACATGTGCGATTATCGTAAATAATCGCACATGTGAGATTATCACTTTTATTAGTGGCGGAAAAATCAACAAAACACTCTATTTTATATAATAAATAGCGTTCTCTGATAGCTCATTATATGCAGTGCGATGTCAAGATGTTTAATTTGCATATCAAACAAACTGAAATATCTCAACAACGAACCATGAAAATGAAAAACTGCAAAAGATGCTATTTTATCATTTTAAGTGTTCTTTCAAATAAGACAGAATTAATTTTCGCATCATAGGCATTTTAAGACTAAAATACAGAATTTATTTATATAACCAGATGCACAAAAACAAGACAGAGAATTTGCGAGAATTGAAAAGTTCGTGTGAAGCCAAGCGCGTGGGTTTACATAAGAGAAAAAAAGACCATGCCGTGACCTCATAAAACGTGTTTACATAGCCTGATAATGTCTTAATGATATCAAATTAATAAGCGACCTAATACTATATATAGATCAAGAAGGTCAAGAAACGTTGTTATTTATACGATAACCTAGACTCTAAGTCTCTTCACATAGTCTATGAATTTTGATTGGTTGTTGACCGTTGGATCGCTAAGATCACGTCATATTTACACGCCCCGTGCTTTTTATTTCATAAAACAATAGAACCACTGATCTCGAATATAACTGGATTGCTCATCCTTTATGGTCAGGCTCAACAGTAAACATTTTGAAGCCATCCACTGGCGGTCATATTAGTACTCCAGGTCCAAGTGTAAAAAAATAATTAAGAGAAGAAACAATTGTCAGATGTCTTCGTGCTACGAAAACATAGACAAAGTTTCCGTGGCGGCCATCTTGGCTTCATTTTTGGAGCCGGATGAGCAACCCCAGTTATATATAGAGCAATAAATAGAAACTATTTCTTTGTTATCTGTTTTTGGACGCAATCGAGTCCCATGTTGACGTTCCTATATTGCGTAGCTAGAGTAATTTCTATTCAGATAAGAAAGAGCTGTTTGTTTTCATTGCTTGTTTACTTTGATTTATTTTATATGAAGCCTGATTAGAAAACATTTTTCTAGTTCCTACAGACTTATATAAACATTTTTGACAGTCTGGAGAGTCTCGAAATTACTGTAAAAACAAAACAACTATTTCTAGATCTCCCATGCGGAGAATCACAAGAAATTGAGGCCTGGTTCATACAGTGTGCTTTGAACGCACCGTCCGATTTATACATGATTGAAAAATTGAATTAAGCATTATACTGAATACACTAAACCGGGAATTGGACGTACAGATTAAGCCACATCTGATCACCGTTAAACTATAAAGTCAGTCAGTCTATTCAGTCGAAATCTACTAACAATGTGCAAGAACACTTTGATCAAAAGGTAAAGCTGTTCAACTTTTTGTCCAACTCTAAAAGCAAAAGGAGCAAAGAACTTACAACATGCCTCACGGCCTCACCCCATCACACGGCTAACAACTCACCAGAAGTATGAATAGTAGCGGAAGTAAAAAGTGCAAAAAAGCAAAATAAAAAAAAATTAAAAATAAAACAAAACCGGAAGAAAAAAAACCAGGTAGCCCGAGCAGCCCGAGTAAATTATCGCTTATTTAGGTACGGTGTTGGCTCGATCACCAGCGTGCTTCACCGTGCTAAGAGCGTTCCGCACGCCTTCGACAAGAAGAGCGAGCCAAATTGATTTATACAGCGTGCTATGATCGAACCATTAGGCAAATAATTAGTTCGGTGCGCTCATAGCACGCTGTGTATAACTGTATAGCTTATAAAGTATAACTTATAAAGTTGATTTTGCGAAAGGGGCGGGTGGGGGTGGGGGGCGGAGAACCCTGAGAAAAACCCTCGAAGCACAGGAGAGAACCACCCACTCTACTCACATAAGTCCCAAGCTCAGACATGCAGGCGGTTACCCATCCAAGTAGTACCCCCATCTAACCGTTAACTTTGGCCCTCGACAGTGAAGTGCGCTAACAGCAGTTTTCAGCACACACGCCACCATGCTTCGTGATCACCTTTTATGGGGAAGAAATGTCTCTCATGTTATGGAGACTTAAGGTGTTAGGCTGGTTGTTGGCAAGGATGCATGGCAGGCAGCTAAAGTCAATACGCTGCTGTTATATTGCGTGGCTAAGCCTAAATTGCTTCAGGAATTCATTAATGCTCTCGACATATTATATTTAAAGCGCTTTACCACCTTATATAATACAGCTGTTATCTTCTTATCCTTCGCATCTGATACTGCATTCATACAAGACGAAAATTAAGACGACTAGACTTTCTTTAATAAGAGTTTTCCAAAACAGACGTTCGTTAAACAACTCGAACACTCGAAAAAGGTTTTTGGGCGCCAGACGGGAATCGAACCCTGCGACCTTATAATGACCGATTAGTCGCTCTGTCCTTCCACGCACCTTAATACCTAGACTTGCTCCAAGTCTGCCTCTTCCCGTTTCGAGTTTTCGCTCGCCCGCTTTTCTTCCCGTGGCCGGCCGCCTTTTATATTCGCCATTTTGCTTGCCCTCGTCGCCTCTTTTCACATGCACGTACACCTGTATTTAAATCAAAACATAACCCATCTCGAAACAACAAGAGGCAGACTTCTTAATACCATATTAGACAAAGAGCAAGTCTACTTAATACCATATCAACCTCTCTCCAATAAGAACCCACTGTCATCTGCGGGGGAGGCTAAATCTCTAATCATTGACCTAAACCTATGATACAGAGCTAAGACCCCGTTTACACGATGCCGGTACAATTTGAAAACGGAACAAAATCATGCCGGTGTGTAAATACAGGCCAAAAATTCTTGCTGCAGATTGAATATATATGCTCCCACATTCCGTATTAGCATGTGACTATTCTCTTCCAATGATAATTGAGAAGAGTTTGTGAATACTGCTGATCCGAATACTGTGGTCGTATATATCGTGATTACTGTCATCAAACTGTTACGGCACGGGCGTTTACACAATACCGGTTAGTGTTCAGTTTTCATTTCACGACGTCAAGGAACCCGTCTTCATTTTGTGCCGTTTTCATGTCATTTTTGTGCCGGTATCGTGTAAACGCAAGGCCTAAACGGCATGATTTTGTTCCGGGTCTAAGGTTGCAAAGTCGTTACCATATGTAATTCCTAAGCGGTAGCGTTTGCATATGAAAGTGGTACAAGTGCGAGCTTGATGTAATGTAAGAGACATTTGGTGGCCGTTCATCAACCTCAAATACTCAGAAAATGTTTCTGAGCCTCAGACAGAGATCCAACCTGCAACCTTCTATATAATGACCAGTTAGATGCTCTAACTGTTGAGCTACTGAGTCACACTATAAATTGAGCTACTGATGAAACACTATACGGTTGCAAATTCATAGTCACGTGTGTTCCGTTGCGGTAGCGTTTGTATATGAGATGTGGGCGTACATATGTTGTACATATAGCGAGCTTGGTGCAATGTAACGGATGTTAGGTAGACTTGGTGTGTTATTTAACACATCTTTTTTTAGAGTATACACGATCGTCAAGTTCGGATACTAAGAAAATGTTTTTGAGCCTCAGCAGACAGGAATCAGGAAACTGCAGCCTAATGGTGCTCTAACCATTGAGCTACTGAGACTCAGATAGAGAGCTAAGGTTGCAAATCCATAGTCAGACATAGTTTAACGCATCCATAATCATATATGCTTCCTGAGCGATATAGCGTTTGTATATATGGAATGTAATAAAGTGACGTTATTAAGTCACATTACGTATAGGTGCAAGTGTAATGTAACAGAAGCTTAACGACGTTGACAAACGATTGTTACATTACATCACACATGTACTGCATGGACAGCTGTGATATTGGGCAATCTGCAGAGTTGGGCAATGGCGCCCCCAAGGTGCTTTACTTCAACGACCCATGAGAACAAGCGGAACCCAAATCTGCATAGACATTGTGTCCATGAAAAAAGTTTTGAAATAGAAAATAACCTTTCCTAACACTCTTAACACCGTAACATTTTAAACGCTGAAAGTCTTAACAGTAGTCATGCAGTCACCGTTCTCATTGAAGGTTTTTAGCTACCATGCACTGATTTTGGAAAAATCGTTATAAGCCCACCTCTTCTATGGAGTCTTCCTCCCTACTAAAGGAACGCTTACACGAGGCGAGTTGGTCCGGTTAGCTGGACTAACTCGCCATATTTAGGATCGTAGTGTGGTTTTGAAGTTCTTAGCTACCGTGTACTGATTTTGGAATACGCGCCTTCTATAGAGTCTTCCTCTCTATACTAAAGGAACGCTTACACGACGCGAATTAGCATGGTTAGCTGGGCGGACTCGTCTGATTTAGGATCGTACTGTGGTGTTAAACCTAACATAAACTAAATTTGCAAAGAAGAATTGGTTTAGTTTAGATGTAAACGAATCCTAACGATGTTTCAAATCTCCTCTTCCTCGCGATCGAGGAAAGAATTTCGTGAATCCGAGTTTAGCCAGGACAGCCCAAGCTCATGTAAATAGCTTTTAAGGGGCTGTTTCTAACCGGGCTGACTCGTGTCACGAAATTCTTTCCTTGGCCACACAAAGAGATTTTAATCAACGTTAGGATTCGTTTACATCTAAACTAAATCGATTCTTCTTTGTACATTTAGTTTACGCGAGTTTCAAATCCACAGTGAGATTCCTAATCAATCGCGTGAGCCCAGTTAACCGGGCTAGCCTGGCTCATGTAAACAGCCCCTCCGAGAAGTCGTGAAAATAAATATTGGCCCCATGGGGGTCTTTATGCTTTTACGGTCAATATAAATTGATTTTAACCACTGGTTACCTTTTGTATGTAAGACAAACTAATTTGCGTCATTTAAGACCTTAATCGATAAAAATCTTACTACAGGGGGTTTCAACCCCAAATAGCTTAATTTTATTGTTATTATTTGCTAATCATCACCAAATGAATATTCCGTCTGAAAAGTTGCTTTCTAGACACCGGCTGTTAATTTGAAAATTAATTTAAGAAATACAAACAACGACAAACCAGTAGTATCATGCTAAAAAAGTAAATATACGTATGGCATTCCGATAATATTATTCATACTTGAAGAATTCGTTTATTTTTGAGAAGCTACTAGAACTAAGATATTAAGACGCCCAAAATTCCTTTCCTCAAACGCAAGAGCCAACTTTTTGCATAGTTTGTAAGCTGTTTAATATAAGCTACTATAGCATCGATACGGATTAGAATGTTTATCTAGACAACGGATATGGTATGAATACATGTGGGTTTAGAATAAGCTAAGGAGGTTTCAAGACTAAAGCCTGACTCACACTTGTGAAATAAGCATAAGTACAACCACAACGATGTACGCAAGCGCAGTTGGCACTTCTTGGCAGGATTACCCCTTTCTGCTTGTGGTTATCTCACAAGTGTGAATAGGTCTTACGTTTATTACAGAGGCCGCCTCTTTAGACTCTTTTAGCCTCTTTATGTTGGTCATGAGGATAAGGTTAAGCTATTCTAAGGCTTCTTGTATAGTGACTCAGATTCCGCGTTGTCTTTACAACGTAAAAATGCTTTTTATACGTTGTTACTACAGAGTCACCACGGCATGAAGATTACTTTTCGCCTGGGACCGTCATTCGCAGACGCTCATTCGCAGAAATTATATTTAGTTTAAACACGTTGTTGTAGCCGTATATAGTCGTGGGGTTTTCTCGTCACGGATTCGAATAGCTTATGACGTGATACTATAAATCGTTGATGCTAATAAGCTCAATTCCAATGTTTGAGACGCGAGACTGCATGAGGCTACGTCCACACGTATACGTTAAACGTCGTTTTCGTAGCGTTTTCATATTGTTCTCCGTCCTCAAGGGAATAGAAAACAATGGTCTACTTACCTGAAACAATATGAAAACGCTACGAAAACGTACGTGTGGCGTAGCCTGAGGCTATGTGCACACGGTAACGTTTCCGAGCGTTTTCGTATTGTTTCAAGTAATGAGCTGATTGTTTTCGATTCCCTTGAGAACAGTAAACAATACGAAAACGCTTGGAAACGTTACCATGTGCACATAGCCTAAATGACTTAAGGCTGACTAGGTTAATTAACATTCTATATAACGTAGCATTTGATACAGAATACTAATAACTCTTAAACTCTACTGATTAGCATTTATATCAAATGATACAGCCACTAGTGCTTGTATCGCATTTACATGCACCAATATCGAACGTTCATTTCTTTTGAATTTTCTTCATGAATTTTCTCTTGAAGGCGAAAAGGCTTGAATTTGCGCTGGCATGATAGTCTCAAGAGCGGCAGACCTAGATTTTAATCTTTAGATCGTGTTTAAAGACTGCAACGCACTGGTCAAGATAGTGTCATTGTCCGGTAAAATGTTAATTCGGTTTAACGATTAAGAAAATGAGGCCTGGGAAAGTCGGGAGTGGCTCCTAATTTCCACGATCTAATAATGTACCAATCAAGTAGACTGTATACGCCACCAATTGTCACCATGGTTACAGAACAAAGATCGAAATTTCCAGACAGCAGACTTGGTTACTTCTCACCAGAGTCGATCAAGGTATATGGTCTGGAAACTCGACAAACTTTAAAGCGTCTATAATGAACTGTGATTTTATGTTTAAACGGTCCTCACCATGCACAAACCTTTTGTTTTTCGTTTGTTCTGAAATGATTGTACCTAAACGCTGCTATTGGATGATTACTTCATTATACCAAAAATACATTGTTCTCAATGTGCACAAGTTTGCATAAACGTGAACAAAAAGATAGAACAAGGACTTTTGCTGAGTTTCCAGACCATCTCTTAAAAGACTATGTTCTCACCAAGATCTCGGTACCCAAAGTTTTTGGGCATGCCAAAGCTTAATTAGAATGTCAGGTGCAGGCACGCCAAACGACTCCTGGGGGCGCACTTAAGAGGCAACTGTGAATTGATTAGTAAAAGTTATTCTCTATTTGAAGACTTTTTCAAGGGCACTATGTCTATGTGGACTTGGGTTCCGTTTGTTCTCAAGGTGGTATGGGTCGTTGAAGTAAAGCACCTCGAGGGCGCCATTGCCCAACTCTGATTGCCCAATATCACAGCTGTCTATATTCGAAGCCATTTCTTGGGCGTCATGTGTGTAGTTTACGTGCATGTATCACCACAACTAATTCTGGGTTGAAATATAGTAAGGTTTGATATACTGCCGAAACAGAGAACGTATGAGTCTAACGTTTCGAGCGAAGTTTCCCTCCGACGAAGGGCCTTCGCTCGAAACGTTAGACTCCTACGTTCTCTGTTTCGGCAGTATATCAAACCCTTACTATATTTCGCCGGATTGCTGTTTCAACACTGCCTACGCAGCACACTACTTTTATTTCACTGTTTGGATTAATTCTGCGTTGGTATATGTCTAAAGACTACACGTATAGGCTAATTATGGGTCTTTTTGGCTTCGTTTGACCACGCCTTAATCCACCTTACAGTATAGATCCGTAAGGAATATCAATTATGCTTTCCATGCAATCCGCCCATTGTGTCTCCGCTTCAGGTTTTTGAAAATTCTAGTACTTTTTTCACCTCATTTGCACCATCTATAAAACCCATTCATTGCTATATATGTTCTTCTGCCAAGATATACTACTTTCAACTTTCTTTCTGGACTCCATATGTCAATTCCTCAAGGTCGAAGACCATAATCAAATTCATGTTTCCGAAAACAGGTCAAAATTCCTTTTCTTGTTGCAAAAAGGATTTGAACAAGCTTCTTTGACTGAATTTCGAAGGTTATTTCGACGCCGATGGGTGTCAGATCAATAATTATATATTGTCATTAAGACTTGATAACATACATGTACATGGATGAAAATTGTCTGAGGGGAATACCAAACGATAGTAATAAAGGAGAAGCTCTCTCGACTCTTTCCTGACTAAATGACCTGTTCTGCGTCGGGATAAAACTTATTTCAAATCATAACATCAGGCTGAGGAGTTTATTAAACAAAGTCAGAGGTATATAAATGAAAATGCAAATGAATCCCGCGGCTTTAGCCTGATGTTATATGGATTGAAATAAGTTTTATTTCGACAACGCGTCATTTTGATGCGCAGTCGAGATTACAAACTGGCTTGTTGGTTTTCAGTATATTATTCTGGCTAACTACCAAGATCATTTTATTAAAGTCTGGGGGAACGCTCAGAGAACTGAAAAAGGTCCAAGGACCAAAAGGCAAGTTAGAAGTCGTTTGAAACAGTTGTTCTGCTTTGCCGGCTTATCGACATCGACCATTTGCAATGTGGTAGTTAGATAAAACTTGATTAGTTACAAATAGTTACACACTTATACATATACAAGATAGTTTCACAGATATATAGATAAATCAGTATTTCGTTATCAAAACTATTATCACCATCTTTTCGCTCTGCCTACGCAGGACTCTACTTTCATACACTATAGATAAAAAGGTACAGACACAAAAACCTACGTTTGTTACAAACGTGATGTCAGGTACATTGCATACGTTTCAGTGCCGATACATACTACAGCAATCATATATATGTTGCCCAATCAAATTTGTTCTCACAAACTGTAACACTAACAGTTTATAGGAAATGTATTCCTCGATCTGTCGTGTCAAATTGATAAAGCATAGACAAGTTAACAGACTGCTACTCTATTACGGAGTCAGCTCTCAACAATTTATCGTTATTGCCACAAGGCGCGATTAAGATAGTGTAACTAACTATGATATGGTTGTATCGTACACAACCAGAATAAAACTCGCAGTTGTTACAACACGTGGTTACAAGGTGGGATCGCTGCAGGCTTGCAGGAAATCTGTCATGTTGTTAAGTGCTCAGTTGTGGGTTCTGAACTGACTAAAGTATGCACGCAGGTTACTAATACAATCTGAAACAGGCTTGCTGGTGTACTAAACTTCACAGCAACTCGCAAGAAGCCTGCGAACAACCAGTTCCAGAATGGTTCATAACAAACCGAATCAAGCCATACGAAGGCACTCAGTATTAGCTTGATGACAGCTTAACATAAGCGTAACATAGCCAGCTGTATAGTGCGATTTTCACCAGGTCAAGGGTTGCCATGACCTATATTTATTTACAAATTTAGTCTAATAAATTGCAATGCATTATACAAGGCGAACAAACAACATGACACGTGGTCCCCTACAATATTATTATATTATTTGACTGTGAGACCACTGTATACTATTAATGACTGACAAAAATGACCGATTCAAGATGGCGGCTCACAGATCCTTTCTCTAGTAACCGCTGACCTTTTCTAAATAAATCTATAACTACCTTAGTACGACTGTGGGCGCGGCTGAGCCCACAGTCAAATGAATATCGGCAAAATATAGTCAGCGGTTGGTACCATGAGAAAAAGAATCCTTATTTTCGCCATCTTTGTTTAGTCAGTCCAGTTTTTAATACTGATCCAGTTTATATAGAAGTCAGTAGTAAAAACGCATGTCTTGTTACAAGTTGCTACAAGTTATCAGTTGTGGGAAGGAAGCGTGGTGTATCTTGATATGTGAGAAAGCAATCAGAAGCTAGCCTGTGTGGCAGGTGTTCCGTTCTGGCCTCAGTGACTAGAGATAAGGTTGAGAGGGGGGAGATGAGAGGGGCTATTGGACTTGTTCTTGGCTAGAAAGCGGGGTAGCTACCACTGTGATCCTCTTGTATTCCCCTACCATGCAGCCTACTCTCAAAGCTGTATACACTCAAAGATCGTATCTGATCAGACGTGATGTACAAACATACCAAACTCGTTAAGCTGAACTCGCCTATCGTATGGCTTCTGGATACACGTACTTACGTGATTATCGAACGAAATCCTCCTTATCGAGTTTGACAATGTTTGATATATCGATTCTCTTCAACGGTATGGCTTTGGAAGTTAGCTACGTTCTATCTCTATCGCTTGAACATGGGATACACCAAAAACAATTAGTGGATAACATCTAAACGACGCATCTAGAACAAATTCTTTACCGCGCCTAATTGTTTTGTTTGGCAGATTAAAAAAAAGCCGTCCGATGTTGACGACTGTGAAATGCTTTTTTCGTATGGACAAATAAAGGCTGAACAAATGAACAAATTATGGCTGATGAGAAAGTATGCAAGATGCCATTTCAAGCTTTCATTAGGTAATATCGATCAATTATAAATGCCGCGCAACCTAGCCGAACTCCCAATGGCCTCCTGATCGCGGGCGACTATAGGATGCCTGCTTGTGCACTGCCTTTATAACCCATTCCTGCCTGAGCCGGCCAAAAACGACCCCTTTATTGTTTTACTCAGTCTAACACCAGATGATTTTACTTATCAAAGGGAAAACCCTAGATGTATATCAGTATATATATTTCGTGATATTATGAGTGGTATGTATATACATGTAGTCCATGTGGTACGTTAGCGAGCTTGGTGTAATGTAACAGACGTTCGGTATAGACATTTCTCAACTACATCTAATATACAAATGCCACCGGCCCACCGCTTTGGAAGCACTTATGACTATGAATTTGCAACCTTAGTTCTCTATCTGTGCCTCAGATCCCGTCCACACGTATCCGGATTTTTTTTGAAAACGCAACTTTTTTTGTTACGGATTGGCCCTTCCGTCCACACGTAAACGATGAAGCGGTTAACAAAAACGGAACTTTTCCAAGACGATCTCCAAAGTGGAACTTTTTGAAAACACCGTTTTCCTGTTCTCGTGTGGAAGCGGATTTTTTTGAAAACGGATAAAAAATGTTGCGTTTTCAAACGGAAACCGATACGTCGTGTGGACTAAGGCCTCAGGTTCGATACCTTGGAGTGTGGCTCGGAAACATTTTGTGTAGCTCCTGGACAGTTTTTCTCACAAACGTACAAAAAGCCATAACTCAGCATAACGCCATATTAAAGTACGAACGACGGTCCTTCACATAGTTCAAACTGTGGACAGCTTATCAACTACATGAACACATTGTTTAGAAAAACGGAAAACGTAAAGCAAGATGACGATAATAATATGCAAAATGGTTATTCTGTTGATATGCTGCATAACTTGTTATCCGATGTATCAGATTAAAGCCGGAATCCACAGTTTCGGTTGTTGGCATAGTTCAAACTGTGGACAGCTTATCAACTCACATAGTTTAGCAAAACGTAAAGCAAGATGACGATAACAATAATGAATATGCAGGTTGTGCTGTTGATATCTTGCATAACTTGTTATCCGGTATCTCTCAGATTAACGGAATCCACTGTTTCATTGTTTCACTGTTCAAAAACATAGCCCAAACTTCATGTAGACAGCTTATCAACTACGTATATACACATAGTTTGGCAAAACTTAAACTTAAGATGATGATAATAATGAATAAGGTCATTTTGTTGATATCCTGCATAAAGTGAGCTTATGAACTGCATATAATGCATATATAGTAAAACTTTAAGTCAAAGCAAGTTGGCGATAACATTAATGAAGATGATTATGCTGTTGATATTCCGCATGTACAGTACATCAGATAAAACATAGTCAATCGAGGTATGGTCTGGAAACTCAGCTAAAGTCTTTGGTCTATCTTTTTGTTCGCCTTTATGCATTTTTGTGCACGATGCACGGTTACTGAACACATTGTATTTTAGTATAATGAACGAATTGTCCAATAATAGCCATGTTTCAGTTCAATCACTCAACAGTGCTATTTAAATATTAATAAACCTAAAACAAAGGATGTGCACGGTGTAAGGTACGGTTCAACATAAAATCACAGCTCATTATAGGCGCTTTGAAGTTTGCTGAGTTCCCAGACCGTATCTCGATTGACTATGGATAAAAGAATTCCTGACTATTTCGATTGTTCAAACCATATAGTTCAAACTATGGACAGCTTATCAACTACATGCATATACATAGTTTCCTGTCGATACACACGTCATCATAGTTCAAACTGCCGTAAACAGCTTATAATGGTAATGGTCTTTCATTAGAATACATCAAACGTGTATCTTTACAATCATATTACTCCTAAGGATTTTTCAATGTGGCCGTGTCGAGGCCGATATCAAAGGCGCTTTAAGCAGCCGCCATTCGACACAGTTCAGACCACGGATCCCAGCTAAGTCCTAGGCGTTGATTTTACGGAGGGAGGAAAACCGGAGAACCCGGCGAAAAACCCTCGGAGCACAGGAGAGACCAACTAAACTCTACTCACATGAGTCCCAAGCTCGAGAACGGGGCTGTTCCCAGACGGTCACCCATCCAAGAACTAACCCCGTTCAACCGGGCTTAACTATTGGTGAAGAGGCAGCGCCCTAACAGCACACGCCATCCGTGCTCTCTCAACTACACATACATCATATACACATAGTTTGACAAAACACAAAGCAACATAATATGATAAGGATACATTTATGACGTTAAAACCACTAACTACTACACATCCGGTGATTGTGTAGGTGTCACATATTCAGCAGATAAAACAAACCCGGTGCCAGTGTTCTGTGGTTTTAGAAGAGAATAATTTCTTCTATGGCATGTCACATATTTCGATTAAAAATTTAAACTGTTTGGTGTACCCATAGTCAATCATCGAGATATGGTCTGGAAACTCGGCAAACTTCAAAGCGCCTATAATGAGCTGTGATCTTATGTTGAACCGTACCTTACCGTGCACATCCTTTGTTTTAGGTTTATTAATATTTAAATAGCACGGTTGAGTGATTGAACTGAAACGTTGCTATTGGACAATTTGTTCATTATACTAAAATACAATGTGTTCATTGACCGTGCATCGTGCACAAAAATGCATAAAGGCGAACAAAAAGATAGACCAAAGACTTTAGCTGAGTTTCCAGACCATATCTCGATTGACTATGGCGTACCCGACTCCAAACCTTTTTATTCGTTCATTAGTCATTATTACTCGGGCTACCTGTGGTGGCCGAGTCTAGGTTTCGGCTCCGTTTGTTTTCTTCGCCACATAAAACTGCGAAATTGCGCAATACCTCCCATATATGGAGCCTACACTTCGAGTGTTCCATCACTTCGAAAATTCATCGACAGTCATGTTCCTTCGTTCCTACTCTGTGGAACTTTGTATCAAGCACATCACTGATCAACCATATAAGCAATTTACTCGGAAAACATACCAACAATTTCGTCAAAGGCAAAGCTAGCCGAAGCTGTTGCATCCAAGTGACAACCGAACAACCGACAACGATATACAGTATATTTTTCTCATGGCTAAACAAAAAATATTTAATAATACCGCCGGTACAGAGATGAGGATCAAAACGCTAACATTCTGGATC
The DNA here is from genome assembly GCA_035771165.1 of Paragorgia papillata. Taxonomy (NCBI): domain Eukaryota; kingdom Metazoa; phylum Cnidaria; class Anthozoa; order Scleralcyonacea; family Coralliidae; genus Paragorgia; species Paragorgia papillata. The sequence goes on along the minus strand of JAWNZC010000314.1, from coordinate 4,379,277 downwards.
TTTATATTGGCACTGTGTACACTTTCTCATGCTTTTGGTCGAGCAATTGCGATGTTCATAGGTTTTTCACATGGCCTCAGCAATACTAACAGTTGTTAAATGATCTGGCTCACGACTGTCTGTGAATTGGTCTGAACTCAGGACCTGTAATTCTGTAAACCTCGCGCGTTATAGAGACCTCTGCACTTTCCAGTAGCTGGAGTGAACACCTGACCCAGGTGTCTTGTTGTGTATAGTCAACATACTTTTAGTGTATTTAGAAGTTGAGAAATATCCAAAGACAAAAATGTTTTATGATAGTTTAACATTATATATGATGCTGAAATGTTGAAGCCATGTTAATTTACATGCAATAGCAATGCATCTCATTGGCAAGTTCTGACAACATTTTTCATTAGTAGGCGTACAACTTCAAACCTCCCTTATGTCAGCATTATTGTCTAGCTAGGCCAAATCATTGCTCAACTTCGAACATTTTATTTTTGGCGTATCAGTGCCACTTTTACAAATTCTTCAAATTCGTATGTTATAGTGTTTTCAGCTAAAAAACTAAACTAAACTAAACTAACCTTATTTATACTGGATAACTCTATCAGTTATATCTAAACTGTTATCCTCAGAGGTCCAGTAAGGGCCTATCCTCATTGGTCCAGTGTTACTACAGGAGGAAACCGGAGTACCCGGAGGAAACCTGTGGTGTTTGGTAGAGTCAAATTGGAAGCACTCTTCTCACATGCGGCCAAGGAGAATTTTTTTTAATCAGATAACTGCACCGTGCAGGAATCGAACCCGGCTCGCAGAGGTGAAAGGCACGTGCACTAACCACTGTGCCACCAGCTTGAGTTGGTAAAGTTTTTTCGTATGTTTTTACTGTACAAGCTGTCGGAAGTTGAACTCAGAGAAAAGCTCTGAGCTCCAGATGGGACTCGAACCCACAACCTTCCGAATGCCAGGCCTTCCAGTATATAGGTGTGTGTTCGAGTCCCATCTGTCTGGAGCTCAGAGTTTTTCTCTGAGTTTAACTTACGACAGCTTGTACAGCAAAAACATACGAAAAAAAATTCTTCAAATTGATTTGTTACAAACCTGAAATAATTTTTTTTCTTCAAATATGGGCATTTCCCCTTAATGCTACCTTAAGTGCATTTGGGGGTTGAGAAACATATGTCGAATAATGAAAATATTTCACAGACATATAGTGGCATGTGAATATGGTATAGCGGTCATTTTGGCTGCGTAACAGTCATTTTGAGCGCATTTCGCGACATAGAAACGAATTCTCCTCTAAGTCTTAAACCGATGTATACATGTACAGAAACTGGATATAGTATATATACACATTTTACTCTGATGAAAGGCTTTGCTCGAAACGTCAGTATTTCGTTATAAAACTATCCTCGGCAGTTTACCACTTCAGTTTTCACTTTGGTCTATAGTATATAACTCTATTTAATTTATTATCGAGTCGGTTTTCTTTGTTCTTCCGAGGTCTTTATATCGCATAAAGACCTTGAATAATAATTAGATACGAAATGAAGAAAAAAACAAGGAAAATCTTTGTCTAAGGTGGAAAAAAAGACAAAACTTTGTTGGAAAACCTCCCCAATAAATAATAAATAATAAATTAAGTCAGATAAATCCCGAGAACGTCGGGATGTATGCGATATAAAGCCCTCGGACGCTGCGCGTCCTCGGGTCTTTATATAGCATACATCCCTCGTTCTCGGGATTTATCTATCACTTAATAGTATTCTACATCAAATGGTACAGAATCGTAGTAAGTTTGTTAGTATACTGTATCAACTTATACAGCTACCAGTATCACATTTTATGCATACACTGATCAAACATTAATTTCTTTTGAGTTTTATTTATGAATTATTAATGGTATTTTAAATATAAAACCGTAAGGGTGCCCTGATTGTGTACTGAAAAACATGAATGTCAGACCAACTGAGTTTAGAAGTCGTGATACACTACACGATGTTAATACATTATGTTACTCCTGGTCAGTAATTGATTTTCAGTACTGGTTCGCTCCTGCAATTTTGGGCGCGCTAATAATGGTTCGCTGATAATTGTTAATCGAGTTTAAGTAATTGCCTTGACGTAGTTCGCAATTTGGAAAACAACTTCAACTATATTAAGATATGTCGATTAAACTATGTATTTACATGCCTCTAGTCTTGCTTTCGTCGCATAATTTGACCTTAGTTATTAACACTAGGTGATTTTAGTAATTAAGTAGTGCTATATAGCCTATAGCCTGTCTAGTCAAATGTGGTATAGTGCACCATGCGTTGTTTTTACGCATACAGGTAAAATAAACAACCTTTCACCTATTCATGCATTAAATTATTGCTATCTTCAAAACAACCGACGATTGCACTAGAACCTGCGTATATTGCATGTTAATCAGCGTTGATTTGTTCATTCCTGAGATAGCGTATGCGATAAATCAATCCCACCCAGTGTTTCATATTAAAGTAGGAGATCTTTATTACAACAAACAAGACGGGTCAGCAATAGGCTATTGGTATTCTATATTGAAAACATCGATATGTGTGTTGAATCAAACGAAACATACAATATTTAAAGAGGAATTTGAGATAAAAGTTGTTAATTTATATAGTTTATTATTACTTTTACCAACAACATCTTGTTAACCGATTTCCATTGTGCTTTCCTTATGAATTATTAATGAGTTGGGGAAGAAATGATCTCAACCATAGTCAATCGAGATATGGTCTGGAAACTCAGCTAAAGTCTTTGGTCTATCTTTTTGTTCGCCTTTATGCATTTTTGTGCACGGTCACTGAACACATTGTATTTTAGTATAATGAACGAATTGTCCAATATCAACGTTTCAGTTCAATCACTCAAACGTGCTATTTAAATATTAATAAACCTAAAACAAAGGATGTGCACGGTGTAAGGTACGGTTCAACATAAAATCCCAGCTCATATATATGACAGGCGCTTTGAAGTTTGCCGAATTTCCAGACCATATCTCGATTGACTATGTCTCAACCTTTCACACTTCTCGACACTCTTTCTCGTGTTTGATATATTAAAACTCAAATCATTAATAATTCATGAGGACAAACGAAAGAAATCAGTTCCGTGTCGGTGGTTTGGATAGCGTAGGAAGAAATTGCATAAATTAAGCAAACTTTTACATCGATTTTCTCTTAAAATATACTGATTTGTTTTAGATCCTATACGAAACATTGGGAGGAGGGTTTCATCGGGATATCATAAACACCTCAACAAACTTCTCGGTGTTTGGATATGCTGATAAAACACTCCTCCTCGTGTATGATATATTGCATACACAATTCTAATAAATCTATCTTAAAAAAATCTCTCATCGTGTCCCCCTCCCCCCCCTCCCCCCCCAGGCTGATTTTATGTCACGAAAAACTTATTACGACTATTTTATACCACCATTACCAACACCTTCATCACCACTACTATCACCATCTGCATCATCTGCAGCACCACCACCAGCGCTATCACATCTGCACCACCATTGCCACCAGCAAAAACTGTCGTTCTCAAAACTACACTAGATGATCAGCTTCGACAAACTACCACATAAAATGGAAACTTTCCTCTGATAAAAACCAATCAGACTTTCAAGTTTTCTTTAATCACAACCCCACCGTTAATAGGCACTTTTGAATTTGTTTTAGTTGAGGGATGCACAAAAGAAAACCTGGACATTTTTATCGTTCTCGACGGTTCCAGAAGTATCGACCAACACAACTTTGAACGCCTGCGTGCGTTCTTGTCGAACTTGATTGGAAATTTCCGAGTTGGCGAGTTCGAAAGTCGGATTGGCTTAATGCAGTTCAGCGAAGAACTCCGGACAGTGATCGAATTTGATTTTGGAAAGCATAAAACAACAAAGGGTATTCAGGACAATATAAAGAAACTGATGCACCAGAATGGCAGCACAACTTATACAGGCCACGCCTTAAAAATGGTCAATAGAAAGGTAATTATAACATAGATGTAATACAACGGCGTTTCTGATTGGCTACCGTGCGTTCTCCATAAGTAAGTAAGTCATAAGTAAAAAACGGGGGTACCGAGACCCAACCAGTGAACTCTATAGGAAGACTGGAACGCTAACTCCATAAACTCTATGATTGGATGAAGCCAAAAATCTTTAAATGTTAGTTTTTCTGAGTTTTGAGCTGAAATACTTAACGCTGAACGTTGGGTTGTATATGAAGTTAAAGCTATTGAAAAATGCTATTTGGTATAGAAACTTCAAGACTTTAGCTAAAAGGGAAATATTTAAAAAAAACAAAAACAACTGCCATTTTGTTTATTTCCCTTTTAGCTAAACTCTTGATGTTTCTATACCAAATAGCATTTTTCAATAGCTTCAGTTTCATATACAGCCCAACGTTCGGCGTTAAGTATTTCAGCTCAAAACTCAAAACTACAACAAGTTTCTTAGTGTTATTTCCCAACGAAATATGGCCGAACATTTACTACATTTGAAAAAGTTTAACATAACGAGGAAACGTATGCTATATATCAAATTGAAGGCAATGCTATTTCTAAAAACATACGTACACAATGTATTTCAACATTTCGTTGTTTTGGAGTAATTTGTTATCGTCCCAAACAAAATATATGGCAGGATGAAAATTAAGTAACTTGAAGCACGGGAGCTTCCTGCAAAGAGACTGGCACTGGCTTCAAAATCGCCCCCTGAGTTATCGTTCCAGTCTTTTTTAGAGTTCAATGGACCCAACGGCTGGAATCTGAGCCTACGTAGGCAGTGTTGAATACAAATTGAAATATAGTATAAGTAAGGTTTGAGTACTGCCGAAATTATTGAAGATAGTTTTCTAACGTTTTGAGCGAAGGCCTACTCTGGGTACCAGAGGCTGAGTCTCGGATTGCCGTTTCAGCTCACTGAAATACCAAAGCGAAAGTCTAGTTTTTTGTGAACAGAGGAAGTCCGATAATTATTCTTTCCACAGTGAGTTGGAATTGTGATAAAATCCATAGTTTCCTTATCGAAAACGAGGACTTTGATCAATCGTAACATAGCAACATGCGTTTCAAATTTCACTCAACCGTGAGAATAATCAACAGGAAGTAACTCACCAAAGTGAGATTTGAAGCTCGCGAGACCAGAGGCTCTCCCCCTCCCAAACATAAACTCAGAGCCTCTGGTACCCAGGGTAGCGGCGAAGGCCCTTCGTCAGAGAAACAATTAAAGTGGTTCTCTTATAAAAATATAGTTGGTAATGTTTCTGCAGAATCTTAAAGATATTATGTTAGTTGGTAATTCTGCAAACTTTCATTTCGAAATTCTCATAAACAAAGTTGTATTTTACGGGCAAAGTTTGTATTTTGGAGCGCCACCATTAAATTGACCGTGTTTGAGAAGAATGAGTCGAGGAAGCTTATGACGTTATAGACTCAACAAAAACAAAAGATCATTGTTGTTGTCAACAAAAGGGTCATTGTTGTTATTGAGTCTATGACGTCATAAGCTTCTTCGACTCATTCTTCTCAAGCTCGGCCCACTGTGCTCCAAAATACAAACTTCGCACGTAAAATACCACCTTTTCTTCAACGAATTTTGAAATGAAACTTTGCACGACTACTAACTACCATAACATCTTTAGGATTATGCAAAAACATTGCCAACAATATTTTTATCAGAGAACCACTTTAATCGCATACAGATATATACAACAGTACTTGTATAATGAAGATATTTACTCACGTGATAGGTGTTTAACGGAGGCAAAAAAGACAGAGCAGACGCAGAAAAGGTGCTTCTCTTGGTCACCGACGGAGAACCTCATGACACTAAGGTCGCTCTGCAAGAGGCCGACAAACTGAAAGAGAAAGGAGTTCATTTGATCACGATAGGAGCAGGATCAGAAAAGTGGATAAGCAAGTTTAAATACGAACTCAGCCAGTTAGGATCGAAGCCAACCCACAATCACCGAGTGCAATATGTAAACTTACAAAGGATCACTCAAAAGTTGGTCAATGACATTTGCAACAGCAAAAAAAGACAGCCTGCTCGTAAGTAATTCTATTATACAATTTTCCGAACCTTTAGGATGTCTTGCTGAAACTTGGTGAGAACTTCCCGATATCTGCACTCATAATAGTCGTATATGCCGGTGTGATTGCCATATCTGAATCCACAATGCTATTAAATAGAGAGCTTAAGATTCGCGTTCGAGAGCTCCGGCAAACGACATAACTGATTTTTTTTAAGGTGTAGTATAATACGAGCAACAAATTGCTGTCACATTGTTGCGTTGCAAGTTGAATAGCGTTGTTGCGCGTATTACCACCCACCTTAAACAAAACATTGTCACGCAACAATGATTTTGTTGCAAGTTGAATCAGCATGTTGCAGCAAGTAGAACTGGAGTCTACTTTTTCAACAATTTTTTCAACTTGCAACAAAATCATTGTTGCGTGACAATGTTTAAGGTGCGTATAGTAATACGTGCAACAACGCTTTTCAACTAGCAACAAAGTTGCGTTGCAAGTTGGAGAGAAATGTTGCCCGCATTACCTCACCTTTAGTGTAATTTTTATTGTCCATCATAGTGATGTTGCGTTATAGTTCAACTTGAGAAGTCTTTTCTGTGAGTGATTGTTTTAAATAAGAAATTCTTCTTCGCCTGCCGTTTGTCGTTCGGCATGCAAACGTGAAGCTCTCTATTATCTGTAGCTTAGAGAGGTATTATATTTGTAGAAAAACCACGTAAGCCACCTAGATGAGGATGTTGGCTTTTGGTAAACGCCTGAATCAATATATGTTTTAATAAATACAAAAAAAAACTTATCATGTATGTGCTGACGTGACGCCACTGACAACCTGACTAAAGCTATATATAAACCTAAAAACTCTGGGGGGGGGGGGGGGGGGGGAGACAAATTTCTTTGAATTGCGTTTATTGGTTATGGGAGAATGTGTTTCTTTACATTTTCAACTGAAAATATATAATAAAACAATTATTGAATTGGACTTTTTGATATAAAAAATTACCAAAAATTATCCACACAATACAATACAATACAATACAATACAATACAATACAATACAATACAATACAATACAATACAATACAATACAATACAATACAATACAATACAATACAATACAATGCAACGCAACGCAACGCAATACAACGCAACGCAACGCAATGCAATGCAACGCAATACAATGCAATGCAATGATACCCCCAATGCAATGCATACAATGCAATGCATACAATCAATACAATACAATACAATGCAATGCAATGCAATGCAATGCAATGCATGCAATACAATACAATATACAATACAATACAATACAATACAATACAATACAATACAATACAATACAATACAATACAATACAATACAATACAATATTTATTTATTCATTCCCCCTCAAGCCTCAGTCGTCCTCGGCAGATAATACAGATTTCGACCTGACAATTTACTTCTTTATTTGTTTATTTCCTTTGGATGTCAAGCTTAATAAAATCATAGTTAATAGAAACATGGTTTGGAAGCTCAACAAAAGTCATTGTTTTATGTTTTTGTTCAGGTTTATGGAAATGTGTGCACTTTCACGGTTACTGAACATATTGTGTTTTCTGTATAATGAAGCAATCATCCAATAGCAACGTTTGGGTTGAATCGCTCAACCGTACTGTTTAAATATTAATAAACCTAAAACAAAGGATTTGTGCACCTTCGTGTACCTTTCAACATGAATCGTAGCTTGATTGTTGACCGCTTTGAAGTTTGCCGGGTTTCCAAACCATGTTTAGAATAACTATGATAAAATCGAAAATTATTTTATGATTATTTTTCTATAATCATCAGCTCCACACAAATGTTTTCAAGAAAAACAGGACATTGTATTAATGGTGGACGGGTCAGCGAAAATTGGCAAAAAAAGCTTTATCAAAATGAAAAGGTTTCTTCAAGATTTTCTCTCTCGGTTGGACATCGGACCTTCACGTGTGCGCGTCGGCTTGATACAGTTCAGCGATAGTGATAGGACTAGTATCGAGATTGCGCTTAACCAGTATACAAGTATGAAAGCCGTCGTTGCTGCGGTTGCCAAGGTGATCTATCAAGGTGGAGTCAAAGCAGACTTGGGAAACGCCTTGCGACTGGTAGACTCAGTGGTAAGGTCATTCTTTCTATCTTTCTATCCATCCATCCATCCATCCATCCATCCATCCATCCATCCATCCATCCAACCAACCATCCTTCTCTCCATCCATCTACGCATTCATTTGTTCGTCCGTCCATTCTTCCTTTCATCCATCTATGCATTCATCTATCCATCCATCGCATTCCATTCATCCATTCATCCAACTATCCATCCATCTATCTATCCAACTGTTCAACCATCCATTCCTTCCTTCACTTTACTTTCATCTATACATCCATCCATCCAACCATCACATTCAATCATCCATCCAACTATCCATCCATCTATCTATGTAACCATCTATTGCTTCCTTTCTTCCTTCACTTTACTTTCATTTATTCATCTATCCACCCAACCCCATCCATCACATTTATCCATTCATCTATCCATCCACTATCCATCCAGCCGTCCAACCCTCCATTCCTTCCTTCCTTTCTTTCTTTCTTTCTTCGTTCACTTTACTTTCATTTATTCATCTATCCATCCATCCATCTAGTCCTTTCTTCATTTACTTTACTTTCATTCATTCATTCATTCATTCATTCATTCATTCATTCATTCTTAATTTTCACGTAGGTTTTTAACGGCAGAGGAAGAGACCGGATGACTGCACCTGATACTATCCTGATTTTCACAGATGGCCACTACATTGACAAGGACACTGTCAAAAAAATGATTGCCAAAATACGGGCTAAGAAAACACGCGTGGTGAGTATAGCGGTCGGGGAGAAAGAAACGTTCTTGAATCAAGATAATATCGACGCTCTGGCAATGGACACGGGAAATGTATACGACATGAATACAGTAAAGCCATCACAATTCTTCGACGACATGGCTCCGAGCACTTGTAAAATGACGACATGCCAGACAGGTAGGTCCCAACTTTGAATCACTGACCTCTATTAAAGTGCCTATATCATGGTTGGGGATTTTACATATTTAGGATATTTGGAACCTTGTAATATATCTTCCCTTGAAATTGAAAGCGATTAACTGTGCAGATTTCACAGAATAGATCCATGACATGTTTTTAAAGTGCCTATGTCATCCTCAGGGACTTTACAAATTTGTACTAATTGGAACATTCTGAGAAGATTTGTAATATATCTTCGCAGGCGAAAATGTCATCTTCATGGACTTTTTCGCCGTTAAAGTTGACGGAAGTGACGTCTACGCAGGAATCTGTAAAGTGGTTTTTATATAGACAAATTCCTGCGTCCAACATTAACAGTGAAAAAGTCCATGAAGATGAAATTTTAGAAAAGGAAGATATATGACAAATCTTCTCAGAAGGTTCGAAATATCCTAAATATGTAAAATCCCCAATCATGATACAGGCACTTTAAACGGGAAAAAGTAGAGTAGTGAAAAGGGAAATAGAGCAAAGTGAAAAGGTGGTTAGTTAATTTAAAAGATTATAGTTTTAATGACGAAATACTAGCTAACGTTCCGAGTGGAACCCTTGCTGTCGTTTATCAGTTTCAACTTCCACATTTTACTCTGGTGAAGGGAGCTACACAATTTTGAGTGGTACGCCACTTATTACTGTAAATATGGCGGATTCAACATTTGTGTAGCCGATACCTGCCTTCATAATTCTAATTTCAGTTTTATCTTTTGATATGTTTCTCAACTCAATGCTCATGAAAAGTTGATTTTATGAGCTACACCATTTCCAAAGTCTTGTAAATATAGTATGAGTTTATGAGCTACACCATAATGCTAAAATAAGGGCCTGTTTATATGGAGGCGAGTTTCTCGGCACCTGGCGAGTTCCCGGTCGGTAGAACAAACATTGTTTTTCCCACCGCAGTGTTTACATGGGACAGACGAGTAACTCGCCCTGGTGGGAACTCGGCACTGGCAGCCGGGATCTCGGTAAGGTGAGATAAACATTTCCCCATATAGACACGTTTCACCGGGTAACTCGGCATAGCAAGATGAATTTTCTATATTCGTTGTTTATGTCACTTTTGTTGATGCTAATCATCTCAAATATTACAACTTGCCAGGTAACTCGCTTCCAAAGAACGTAAAGTTTATCCCGGCAAACCGAGTAACTCGGCTGACCGGGTAACTCGGCTCCATATATATATAAACAAGCCCTGAGAAGGTTTTGAGTGGTACGCCAAAAAGTTCTAGGGTTTTGAGCGCTTTTCACCGAAAATACTACCCTGAGTCAGAGCCCCTTTTCCGACCTACACAAGCTTCGGGGGAAAGTGGGCTCTGCCAACAAACTCGATATTTCATTTTGAGCATGCGTGAACGGTTGCCAAGACACTATTTTTGGCCCAGGCTCTAACGCGTTACTTTCTATTTTCCTGCTTGCGGGTGCTCATAAACTAGAACTTGTTTGACCAGTTCAAAACCTGACTGATTCGCCCCAAACTTGGGGCGAAGATCGAGTTTGTTGGCAGAGCCCACTTTCCCCCAAAGCCTGCATGTGTAGGTCGTAAAATTCTCCTCTTAATTAATATTTTCCCGATTTTTTTCCAATTTCCAGTTGTACCAAAATGTTTACCGGAGAATCAGGATATCTTGTTCATGGTGGACGGCTCAGAAAGAATAGAGAGTATACCGTTCCGTTACGCACAAAGATACATCAAGCGCTTGGTGAGCAAGATGACTCTTGGTAGAAATCACACCCAGGTTGGCGTTTTACAATACACTGGCACGGGGCGCATCACGAATGTGGCCGTCTTGGGCAGGCATGTGTTACGTAGTGACGTCATCGAACGCATCACCCGGATGAAGTTTAAGAGTGGCAGGGGTAACTCCGACTTGGCTTATGCTCTTGAAAAGGCGAGAGAAATGGTAAGTTTTCAATGAATTTTACACTAAGGGTAGCTTTATATCATAGACGCTTTGTTTTGTTTTCTTTTAAAAAATTCAGAGACAGACAGACAGACAGGCAGACAGGCAGGCAGACAGGCAGGCAGACAGGCAGGCAGACAGGCAGACAGGCAGACAGGCAGACAGATAGACAGATAGACAGATAGACAGGTAGACAGGTAGACAGGTAGACGGATAGACGGATAGACAGATAGACAGATAGACAGATAGACAGATAGACAGATAGACAGATAGACAGATAGACAGATAGACAGATAGACAGATAGACAGATAGACAGATAGACAGATAGACAGATAGACAGATAGACAGATAGACAGATAGACAGATAGACAGATAGACAGATAGACAGATAGACAGATAGACAGATAGACAGATAGACAGATAGATAGATAGATAGATAGATAGATAGATAGATAGATAGATAGATAGATAGATAGATAGATAGATAGATAGATAGATAGATAGATAGATAGATAGATAGATGGACCAACAGACAGACAGACAGACAGACAGACAGACAGACAGACAGACAGACAGACAGACAATAAATAAATAAATACTGTAAATAAATAAATAAATAAATAAATAAAGGAAGCTGATAATAATCCAAAACGTCGCATCCAATAATTGTTGATTATTTTCTCTTCAAACGCAGATACTAAACCCAAAAGATCAAAGCCGGAAAGGTCTCTCTAAGACGATAGTGATTATAACAGATGGCGACATTGTGGACTTCACTGAAGCCCACTTCATAGCGGAAACACTGCGCAACCAAGGTATTCGCATATTGACCATTTCAAACGGCAAGAACAGCGCACGAGAGCAGTTTAAAAATTCGCTGAGATTAATCGCTTCAGGACCAAAGGAATACTACACGCTCAGCAACTCGTACTTTAATGAAGTTCTTAAAGAGTTACAAAAAACTGTGTGCATCACAGAACCAGAAGGTATGTTACTAGTCCGTGCGATACTCACTGACCTACATATACATAGGCATAGTTATCGTGTTCTGTAAGCGCGCTGTCTCTCAGTACTGCAGTCCTTAGTTAAATTCGGTTGGAGGGTATAGTAAGTACTTGGGCGGGTGAATCCCTGGGAATAACCCCGTTTCCAAGACTCGTGTGAGTAAAATTGTTGTAGTTAATCTCTCCTGTGTTTCGAGAGTTTCCCCCCGGATTCTCCGGTTTTCCTCTCTCCATAAAATCAACACCTAGATACTTAGCTGTGCTCAGTGATCTGACATGTGTCTTATGGTGGCTACCAAGAGCGCCTTTGATATGCCTCCGGTCAATCCAGTGAAGTAGATGGTAATCATGTTCTAATAGTGAACTGTAAATGATCTTATCTAACCTTTCCTACGACTCTTAAACAAAGTGTTCATCATTTACACTTAGAATAAGTAAGTTAAAATATTCGCGTCCGATCTTATATGGGCCGCTCATATTTTAACTATCACTTCTCAAACTCATTAATAATTCATGAGGAAAACAAAATGCCAATCAGTTACCGAGACGTTGTTGTGAAATCTGGTAATAAACGTCCATAAATTAAGACAAGTTTTATCTCAAATTTCTCTTTAAATACTGATTTGTTTGAGAAGCTATACCATATACGCTCGAAAGCCGTTTATTATCTGATTTGAAAACACCTCGAAGTGAGTTAAAAAACTCGGCTATCGCCTCGTTTCTCAACACACTTCTCGGTGTTTTCAAATCAGATACGGCTCCTTGTGTATGATATATTACTTAACTTATTATTGATCTAATATCAAAAACTTCGAGGTGTTTTGATATCAGATCAAATACAATTTTGGAGTGTTTCGGCTATAGTTTCTTAAATGAATCGGTATTTTAAGAGAAATTTGAAGTAAAAATTGGTTTAGTTTATGCTATAAGTGTTTGATCACATATCCGAACTCTGTCTCGGTAATGCTTATCTTATGCATTCATAATGAGGTCGAGAACGATTTTTATCGTATTTATCCTGCTTATTTGCACTCTAATAAAATAAATTGAAAGTGATGAACTGTGCAGATTTCACAGAATAGATCCATGACATGTTTTTAAAGTGCCTATATCATGGTTGGGAATTTTACATATTTAGGATATTTGGAACCTTCTGAGAAGATTTGTAATATATCTTCTTTTCCTAAAATTTCATCTTCATGGATTTTTTTGCCGTTAAAGTTGACGGAAGTGACGTCGAAAGAGGAATCTGTAAAGTGGTTTTCATATAGACAAATTCCTCTTTCGACGTCACTTCCGTCAACTTTAACGGCAAAAAAAGTCCATGAAGATGAAATTTTCGCCTGAGAAGATATATTACAAATCTTCTCAGAATGTTCCAATTAGTATAAATATGTAAAGTCCCTGAGGATGACATAGGCACTTTAATTAACTGAACATGCTCTTATCAGCTAGTCTTGTTAACCTTTCATTTTCCTTTATAGTTCCTGAGAGTTGTTTTTTGCAAAAACGCAACATCTTCTTCGCGCTGGATAGTTCCCGTGGCCGAGGAAGAAGAAAGTTCAAAGAAGTGAAGGAATTCATGGAAAGTTTAGCGACGAGATTTCACCTAGGACCATCACAGACTCGCATAGGATTTCTACAGTACGACGATCCAAAATCGCCGAGAAAAACCCTCGTCTTTGACCAAAACATAAACGACACGGCTGCACAACTGTTGTGGCGTATCCAGAATATGCAGTATAGGAAAGGGAAGACCAGCTATCTAGGAGCCGCATTGAAAACTGTTAATGACCAGGTACGGTGTCTGACCAGTAAAGCCATACCTAATATGAACGAGTTTTCTGATTGGCTATAAGCTGTAACCAATCATATTGTCGATTATCAATTCGTTCCCATGCTCCTTACTGATTAGGGTTAGGGGAAGATCTCACGATCGGAAATTGCGGCTGTCGACTGGGATCTAATCCAGGTTGACCTGGATTAGCTACGCATGCGTAGAACGAATATCTTGCGTGTAAACGTCATCAATACACGCGAGACCGAGCGAGGCTGGCGCGAGATGAATCAGGAGCGAAGGAGCATTGTGGTACATGTGGGTTCATACGATAAAATTAGTGAAGATAAAGGAAAATAATGGATCCGTTGAAGAGGATACTAGGGATGTTGTAGGATATCAAGCATTTGCTGACTTGAAATCAAATGGAAAAATTAGACGAAGAACAAGGTGCGATCTAGTATCGTAAACTTCTATGTTAAATGACTAAAATATGTTGTTTGTTGACCGTTTACTACACCCAAAAGAAGTCGGGTTGTTTTTGGCAGATGTGTGTACCCAATTGACCTTTAAAATGGAAATCCATTCCGAATCAGTCGTGGAAAGTGTACTTGACGACTCAGGAAGTGACGAGTTGACATAAAACAAACCCAATCAACTATGGAGGATGAATAAATATCTCAACTATTGATTTTTTCTTTGTCTTGATTTTGTTTTTGGCTATATATGGACAGTTCACTTGTTATTGTTTTGCGTGTGTGCTGTGTTTAGAATTTAGTAAATTTAATTTCATCAAGCTCGGCCGACAACTCACTTGAGCCAGCACGCACGTGGCCTGCGAACTGCCCCAGAAAGTGGCCAATTTTCTATGCGATTCCAATCTCGTTCCCAGAGCCCACGTTCCCCACCCGGGAAACGAGAGACTCTGGGATAATCCGTTTCACATCGATATTTCATCGGCTGATGAACATGATTACTCTTCTTCCGGATCACAAGAATCCTGTGATGGCGTGAACGGATTATCCCAGAGTCTCTCGTTTCCCGGGTGGGGAACGTGGGCTCTGGGAACGAGATTGATGCGATTCTCGATCGTGCATGTTGGGTTAGGTTATCTAAACCAATCAGAAGCCTTCTTAGTATAGGTAGGTGATGACCCTGAGAGTAAATATTGAAATTGCGGTGCCCTGACGAGTTCCTGCAGGCACACGGCTATTTCCGCCTGTGGGTTCGTTCGCTTGTTCATTAGTTCGCGCGGAATCGATAGTAAGCGACGTTTTTGACGAGACGTTTCTGACGCGATGTTTTCAGCGCAAAACAGGGCACCGCTCTTTAGCACTGTGCCTTGGTTTGAAAAGTATTCCGGCGTTACATGAGATGGACCGAATGAGCTTACCATAAAGCTTTTTAAATTTTTAACAAACACAAGACGTGTTAGATGAAAATGCAAAGAGGGAAGAACACATGATAGATGTAAGAGCTACAGTAGACGGAAGGCAGATATAAAGCCCACCCATACACTAGAAAAAAATTCCGAAACAAGTTACCGAAACACGGTTTCGGAAACAAAAGTTTGCAGTGTATGTTGAAACGTTTCCGAAACTTTGTTTCCGAAACCAAGTTTGCCTGATTCGAGCACTGTTCCTGATTCGAGCACTGTTCATGATTCGAACACTGTTTTGAAACAAGTTTCGGAAACTTTTTCGAAAATGTGTTTTGAAACTTGTTTTGGAAACTTGTTTCAGTGTATGCCGGGCTTAAGGGAAGGGAGAAGACGACAGAAATGTAAGGTGAGATGAATGGAAGGGGAGCTAGGGGAGATGGAGAGGAAGAACAAGGAAGGAGAGAAAAGGAAAAGAAGAGTAGAGAGATGAAAGGATAAATAAAGGGGAAATACGATAAAGAGATTTAGGGAAAGATGAAGGGAGGGTGAAAAAGAACGAGATAGAGGGAGAAAAAGAAAGAAAGAAAGAAAGAAATGAAAAGGAAGGTAAAGACGGTAAAAGAAGGTAAAGGGGAGTGGGAAGGAGAGAAGATGGGAGGAGAGAAAAGATGAGCAATGGGAGGGGGTTAGGGGATGGGTGAGACAGAGGATAAAGAGAGAAATATATGCAGGATGGGGTAAAAAAGAAGGAAGGGATGAGGAGAGATGCAGGTAGTTTATGAAAAAAGGTGGAATTATGGCAACAGGAAGAAAACAAGAAGGGGGATAAGATAGGTTGCAAAGGAAATGAAGAAAGACAGGGAAATGGAGACTGGGAAAGGGAGAGTGATAGAAAAGGGGAGAGAGAGGCAAGGATGAGACAGAGCGAAGGGAAGGGATGGTAAGAGAAATGGAGCAAAGGGCAAGGAAGAGAAATAAAGAGCAAGAAAGAGGGAGAACTGCCATCGGTGCAATTAACCAAAAGTTCATTACATTTTCTAGGTGTTCATAGATGGCTTAAATACCTATCTAGGTCAGAAAGATGTCTTGATCATAATCTCACATAGTCAAATCAGTGATGCTCAGGTAGCATTTGAAGAAGCAGAGAAACTGAAAGGTAAAGGAGTTGAGATCATTTCCATTGCAACTGGAAACAGAAAGAAAGTTGGAAAAGTTAAAAGTCAACTGCAAGTGATCTCAACAGTTGCTGCAAATGTGCGCAGTGCTGATTATACTTCACTATGGACCGTCGTTGATGAAATACTGGTCGACATATGTGGTATTGGAAAATGCCCTGGCTGTAAGTATATTTATTATATGCGTCATATTCTTTGCCAGATAAAGGTGGCTCCCTACTGTTTCTTCAAAAGTGAAAAAAAATTTTGGATGTTTCAACCTCCGAAACTAGCTCATGAATGAAGTTTTTGAAAAATAGTGAAACTAATGTTATACATAGACACATTAGTTCAGGGTATCACATACTGTTAGATAATGTGTTTCAGTTGTTGCTATATAACAGTGATGTTTCGATATGGCTGTAAATTTACACTTAATCCAATTTATTTCAAAAACAAATTCAGTGACCCCCAAATTTTTTTGCATTAAAGGGCAATAGCACTAAAAATTAAGTTTGTCTAATTTGAAAGAACTCATAAAATTGTAATAGAACATCCTTTACAACCTTTTCATATCTCTCTTCATTTTCAAGATATTTCAATTTGTTTGATATGTAAATGAGATGGTCTCTGACGTCAGGTGTGGGGTAAAATATTTTCACATGTAGCAAAACCAATTATATCTCTAAGTTTGTACAGCGAAATCATTTCAAACTGTGCACATAAAAACTCCTTGCGACGCTGAACATTTCATGTTAGATATGTAAGTGATTTTGCTCTGAATGAAAATATTTTACCCCACTCCTGACATCAGAGACCATCTCATTTACATATCAAACAAATTGAAATATCTTGAATATGCAGAAAGATACGAAAAAGTTGTAAAGGATCTTCTATTACAATTTTATGAGTTCTTTCAAATTAGACAAACTTAATTTTTAATGCCAATCCCCTTTAAAACATTTCTTTAGTTTAAGTAATCAATAGTAAGATTTTTTTTAAAAATCTGTAGATCCAATTTTTTTGAAAAATAGAAAACCATAATTTTTCTTCAATAAAAAACCCAGGGAGTAGTCCCAAATGAACACAAGCTAAATAAATGTCTTTGAAAGCTGTTCAAAGAAAAGCTCTTACAAGGCTTGAAGGGTCATTACAACATCGCGCAGAGTTAAGACAATATCTGCTAGTGAATAGTGTCCAGATCTGAGGGACAGTTTTTGCAGGGAACACTGTCAACAACCTGTTACAGACATGTTAACAGACTGGGACAGCCAATGCGAACACATGATGGCGACAGCCTGTTGAACAGCCTTGTAACAACTTGCTTGCAGGTATGTAACAGCTTGCGCGTTTTTACGTGTGTAAGCTGGCCCCCCTTGACAAAAAATCCTCGCTACGCCTCTGGTTGACTGGCGGTTGTTAAAACACATCTTTTTCAAGTAATATTTGACATTTCACTCGATTAAACTGGATGTTTTCCTTTCCACCAAAATTACCTAGATCATGCTGGAATGTTGTGCTTACAAAAACGTTGTGGCCGGAATGGTTTCTGATATTATTAAAGTTCTATGTTTCCGTTAATTATTTGTGTATGCCAATTTGACATTGATGCAAATAAGGAATCCAACTTGTAACAAGGCTGATGACTCCAACAGACTGATGACAAGTTGTTCCAACAACCTGTTACCGTTCTGCACTTAACAAGTTGTTAACAGGTTGATGCTAACAAGGTTGTAGCAGCTTCTTGAATGAACAGCATTGTTACAACCTGTTAACAGGCTTGCTACAACCCTGTTGCGAACACATCCTGTTGACAAGCTGTGAGATTTTTACGTGTGTAACTGAGGCATATGAAGCCAAATTTTCTCAGGGGGGACCAGCCCTTTTGCGAGGGAGGCCCGAGCCCCCCTTCTGGCTACGCCTCTGCAGTCAACTCACAACAATGTTGTGTGTTTGTGAGTGTGCGATCCAGTTATTTTAGGACTAACGTGGTCGCTTTTTTTTAAGTACTAAAATATCTTTAAAAGTATAAACTCAAAATACCTATACTAATAATTTTAGTAATATAAATAACATTATAAACTTACTTTCAAGTCAAATTCTGTTTACATACTTCTTCGTGTATATCTCTTCTGTTGTGTGTACTGCAAATACATACAAGAAAAAGCCATTGTCCATAAAACCATGTCTCCTATATCTACGATATGAAAGCACGTTCATTTTGTTTGTTAAAAGGCTTAAAAACGGAGGAAATTAAAAGCTTCGTGTAAAAATTATTTTATACTTCGCGCCTCGTGAGGGCATTTAAATTGTAATACGAGCCGTCATTATTTCTAGTTAGCGGTATCCAGAGAGGAAAACAAAAGTACTTCGTCTTATGGGGATAAAACAAATTCTAACGTCAGCGCTAATTAGTGTAATTAATCTAATTTCCCGAATTTAATCGAATTAGTGCTATTATATTAATTATTATTTGTTATCTGTACCATGACAAACGACTTAAAAGTTGACCAAACTCACAATAACTTTCTCGCTAGGAAAATATTAAATTTCGTGTTGTATTCGTACTTGCTATTTTCCCGCTTCTTTTTAGCTGACGTCAACCTAGCTAAACCGAATTTGAGAGGTTACTAAGTTTTGAGAACAAGTTAGATAGATAGATAGATAGAAACTTTATTTAAAGAGGGTGACACTTAATAGTACAAAGTACTAACAAACTTGTGGCCCTCAAAAGAAAATAACAAAAAGTACAAGAATGTATCTATAACTATATACAGTATCTATATATCCGAATATGTACAATTAAAGGTATTATAAAGTATTATCAATATCTATAATACATGCATGAAGTATATACACTACGTAAATTTAAAATCAATAAAAGACGTAAATTGTTTAAATTCTTTCTGGTGCTTACGAAAACAACCGTACAATGAATGCTTAAAGATATCAAGGGAGCTAGATGAACGCAGACGTAATAGCTCATCAGAAAACGCGTTCAGTAGCTCTTTAAATCAGTAATTATTTCTTATTTTTCAGTCATGGCAACCACGTGTACGCCAAAGAAACAAGATATTGTATTTGTTATCGATGGTTCAAGGAGTGTTGGCAACGTCAACTTTCAACGTCTCCAAAGATTCACGACAAGATTGGCGTCAAGACTTGATCTAGCCAAGGATAAAACTCATCTTGGACTTCTCCAAATTGGCTCCGATAGGAATACCAAATACGAGTTCAACCTGGGACAATTCCCCGACCGGGATGACGTGCTGTACATGATCAAAGATATGACGTACCTTGACGATGTTTACACATTTTTGGGCTCTGGTTTACGAAAAATAAGGAAAGAGGTGTGTAATAGACTATTATGACGTCACCATTTATTTGACGTATCACTTATGTCAGTTATGTAACGTCATCAATTATGTAACGTCATCATTTATGTGACGTCCTCATTTACGTTGTCATTTAGTGACGTCGATCATTTTGTAACGTCATCATTTTTGTAACGTCATCACTTATGTGACGTCCTCATTTACGTTACGTCATCACTTATGCGACGTTTTAATTTACGTTACGTCATTTAGTGACGTCATAATTTATGCAACGTCATCATTTATATGCAACGTCACATTTATGTAACGTCATTATTTTGTGACGTCATCATTTTTAAAGGTCACTCATGCGACGTAATTGACCATCATGACGTCATCACGTTGCCATCACGTGTGACGTCAACCGCGTAGTATTACGTCATTATCAATCGGACGTCATCATTTGTGTGACGTCTCGTCAACGTCATAACTTTACAGTCTTTACAGTTTTACCTATTTTTCTAACCTGACTCGATGCTCTTCGGCTTGATATAGGTTTTCAATAAGAAAGGCACAGATCGTCCGTCCGTCCCCAACACGTTGGTTCTCTTCACCGATGGCGAAGCTCATGATCCGCGCGTGATGTTTAAAGAAGCAGAGCTACTGAAAAAGAGCGGTGTGAAAATTTTATCCGTAGGATACGGTACGAACATCACCTTGGTCAACTTCAGAGAAAGTCTAATGAAAATGGCAACGAATGCAAAAGACATGTTCACTATTGACTTTAAAAGCAATGATCTCGTTTTGGAGGAAAAAATTGACGTCGTTGCAAAACAGTTGGTGGAGGTCGATTGTCCAAAAGGATATTCCCGTATGTCTATATAATTTAAATATTTAATATTGTATTTTGTTGTCGTTTGTTCAGTTACAGTTACAGTTACAGAGAGACGTCACAACATCGTAAGATAAAAAAATGGCCCAGAGACGCAGTCGAGTTTACCACGTTGTGATCATGTCTTTTGTGCATCTATTCTTTAATGAGACAACGAGGGCTCGTTCGTTCGTTCATTCCCTTATTTATTTATTTGTTTATTTATGTTTGTTTGTTTGTTTTTTGTTTGTTTGTTTGTTCGTTCGTTCGTTCATTCCCTTATTTATTTATTTATTTGTTTATTTATGTTTGTTTGTTTGCTTATTTATTCGTTTGTTCTATGGTTCGTTCGCTTGTTTATTTGTTTTTGTTTGTTTGTTTGTTTGTTTGTTTGTTTGTTTGTTTGTTTGTTTGTTTGTTTGTTTGTTTGTTTGTTCGTTCGTTCTTAGGTGAAGCTAGCAGTGGCCTAGCCAGGGTCTTGGGTTTGGAGGGGGGGAGGGGGGAGGGCGAGAACGTCGATCTCCTACGGGGGTCCGTGGCATACTCCCCCGGAAAATTTTGGATTTCTAGGGTCTCTGAAACACTATTTCCTGCATTTTGAGGGAAGTATTTAAGAGTAATCTGAAATCCATAAATTACCTAATTTTGTTGATATCAAACCAGAACATAGAATGATACACGTCAGAATATCTTTAGATTTATTTAGAAACAAGTCGTAAATGTAAAAACAAGTCGGAGTCATTTTATATAGATCCTTCTTAGTATTGTAAGTTATAGCATATGCATGCCTGCTATATATATATATAACACATTACTAGTCTACTCACTTGGCCTTAAACAACTGTAACCCCACCCCCCTTCAAGTTCCTCCACGGATTTAAACTTTTCACGAGAACGGTCTTGGAGGCATTGGGGGGGCCCCCTTGGCTACGCCACTGGAAGCTAGGCGAGTTAGCCTTTCTCATGTAACTAAGTACGAACGATACTTCGAAAACTCATTAATAATTCATGAGGAAAACACAAAGGAAATCAGTACCATGTCCGTGGTTTTATACCTGATAAAACTTCTTGACGTCAGAAAGAATACTATTGAACATACAATTTTATATAAAGAATACTAGTGAACATACAATTTTATATAAAGAATACTAATGAACATAACATCCAATAACGAATCGTTTTTGAAGCCATTCAAAACACTCGCATCACGTGTTTTATCAGATCTAAAACACTCGGGCTGCGCCCTTGTGGTTTTATATCTGATAAAACACTCCTGCTCGTTTATTAAACATTACATAAAACACTCTCAAATAAAAGTTTTGTATTTCATTTGTAGCTCCTATTGAATGTACTCAAGGTCTCATCGACCTTTTCCTACTCGTGGATGGCTCTCGAAGCATCAACCCGGTAAATTTCCGCTTAGTTAAAAAGTTCCTCAAGAAACTAGTGGCGGAGTTCGATGTGGGACCGAACGCCACCCATGTTGGACTACTTCAGTTCAGCGACAGGAATTCACTGAGCTACGAGTTTGGTTTAAATGAAAAATACAATAATAAGCAAGTTAAAAGAGCAATAAGAGATATGGAGTATAAGGCTGGACGTAAAACGCTGACAGGAGGTGCACTAAGAATAGTTGACGAATATGTAAGTATCACTTGATAAGTTTAGTCTAAGCTGGGGCCTGTTCACATGAGACCAAGTTATCTTGGGGGTACTGTAGACATAACTTTGGAGTAGTTGGACCAATCCGATCCGATTCGGACTAAACTTCTATACGCTCGGATCGGATTTTGTTGTTTTTCTCAGATCGGATCGGATTTTGTTCCTTTTTTGCCCACATCAGATTCGCTTTTGTCATAAAATTAACAACTTCACTAGTTGTATGCACATTGCACAATATATAAAGGTTATTATAAAATAACATTTTGAAAACAAGCGCGGCGATTGGTTAAAAGCCGTGTTTCTATTACTTTATGGAAACACGGCAAGGTCCACGCCATTCAATACGCCATTCAATACGCCATCATTACGGTGTAGGATACGCCATTATACGCCATCATACGCCATTATGAAGAGTAAGGAGAATCTACGCTTTGATGCAGTGATTATTTTTACGTTCTATACCTATTTTCGACAGGTTATTTTATAAAGGAAATAGAAAACATTTTTTCCGTGTTCCCATAGACTTATAGAAACACTTGTGGAAGTTTGGGAGAACTCGAAATAGCGTGGAAACACTCGCCCTGCGGGCTCGTGTTCCCACTACAATTTCTCGTTCTCCCAAACTTCCACTCGTGTTTCTATAATTCTATGGAAACACGGAAAATGTTTTCTATTTCTTAATTGTTGTATAAGATTATTATTATATAACATGTTTGAGAAAGTTGCTCGTCTAGGTTAGAGTAGTCTTGAGAACTTGAAGACTGTTTGTGGTGGTAGTGCTTGACGTTTCGACTCGACAGAGTGTGTTACTTATTGCACTAACTACAGGCAACGACTTATACTGGAAAGTTGGTACACAAACTTAGAACCATTAAACCGACATAACCAGCACCTTACAAAAGACTTATCCAAAACGCATTACAAACAAACAGTCGATTTTGGGGTCCCCCCCCCCCCCCCCCGCCAACACCGACAAACAAATACCGACAGCACCACCCACAAACAACACCCACCTCCCCTGACAACGCCAACCTCCCCTGACAACGCCAACCACAGAATCCACGCATACCGCAATCGTGACATAATGAACCGGAGACATAAATATAGGCGAACTTGACCAAAACCTTTTTCACTTGACTCTGAAGATGACCGCCGCTGAGGTCGTCGAAACGTCAGTCAATAGGGACTTTAAGATGCTAGGACGACGACGGCGGTTAAAAAGCAACATAAACTTTATAATTAAAAAAAGTCACGGCTAACTGACTATTATATTTGATATTTGAAGCTAGTTTAACGACTTCCAAAACGCCGCAGTACTGCTAAAAAGATTTTAGTGTCTGTATTGAGGTCAATCTTAAACAACAGTTCTCATCTTTTGGCTGTTGACGTCGTCCTGAAGACGTGAAAATGCTCTAAGTGGCGTTGTAAAAAGAACGAGGACGGTGTTGAGATTACTCTAGGGACTAAAAAGTATTCAGTCTATTTGTTTCACAACTAGAATTATTTTGTTTAGAGGACGTCGTCGTTGAAGTTGCCGTCGTACTTCGTAAGGTCCCTACTATACCACCACAAACAGTCTTTCTCAAGACTATTCTAACCTAGACGAGCAACTTTCTCAAACATGTTATTATTATTATATATTAGTTTTCTTCAATTTATTTGTTCATTGGTTTTCTTTTTGAAAAGTTCGCGCAACTATATAGCCACATATAACCACATATATGTTATCTGACCTGAGCTGGCCTCTCCTTTCTAAACGCCGTGAGTGCCTCCGCCTAAGCTTCTTTCATAAAGCAACTCTTGGTCTCAATGCTGTTGACCCAAATCAGTACGCCACCTTATCTACCGGGGTTACCCGGCGGAAACACTCCCAGACATACAAACACCTCTCTGTACGTACTGATGTCTTTAAGTACTCATTTTCCCCTCGCACTATCCCTGCCTGGAATAACCTTCCAGAGCAAATAGTTAATAACAAGTGCTCCGAAAGCTTCAGCAAGCACGTCCTTTCTTTTCTGAATTAGCTTTAAGTTTATTAATTATTACTTTTATTTTGTAATATTGTAGTTACCGTCAGCTGTAATATAATTTGTTAGTTGTATTTAGTTAAATTAGGATTTTATTACTGTAATTTACTTGTTAATTTTACATCGGTTGTATGCAATCAGCTTTACCGATTAAAGATACAGATATATAGCCAGTGTTTTAAGTTTTTTGGATTGGATTTGAGCGAGCGGCTGTGTTCGGATGGGTTATACCCTGGCGTTGTAAACAAAAAAGCAACCGGGTACTTAATTAGCCTGTGAGCCAGCCTGGTTAGCGGGATGACTCGTTTTCTTTTTAAACATCTGTAATAACCCGCTGGCGGAGGTATATGCAGTCTCTGAGTGCCCTCTTGTTGAAAATGTTTTTCAGATATTCAATAAGAAAGATGGAGACAGGCCAGAAGCCCAGGACGTAATAATCGTATTCACAGACGGCCAAGCGCACGACTTCCGCATAGCACAAAAGCACGCCAAGGCAATGAAGGCCAGAAATATTCGCATTATCACCATCGCGGCCGGTCAAGAAACGAAAAACTCCAAAGCAAATCTTCTTAAGCAGTTGGAAAAGATTGCAAGCAGTCGACTCGACGTCTACACCGCAGATTTCTCCGAACTGACCGACATCGTGGATAAGCTGATCGACATCGATTGCGTCATAGTCCAAAAAAAACTATAAAACCTTAAATTATCAGAAAGTCTGAGCATTCGAATAGAATAAAAACGACAGATATTGATCACGAAAGCCGCGAGCAGAATTGACTTGTATAGTGTAGTGTAGTCTGTAGAATAGAGGAACGCAAATGCTCGATTTATTTAGCGTCGCGTCAAAAAAAAGTGCACTTTCCATATGAGAGAATTTTCTTTGCGACCATAAAACCAGTTCTCGTTGGATTGGATTATGAAATAACTATAATTATAAAATAACTCTTTGATTGGCCCTATGACCGTGTTTATAGAAGAGTAAATAAACACGAAATTCTCCCTCGCCTTTATGAAATTGTTTAAAGTGCCAATGAAACGAATATAAGTCTGTCTTTTTTGAAAGAACACTTAAAATGACAGAGTAACATATTTTGCAGGGTTTTTTGTTTCGTTTTTAGAATATTTAAGTTTATCTAATATGCATATTAAAGTGCTTATGGAGCGAAAATCAAGTCTGTCTTATTTAAAAGAACACTTAAAATGATAGAGTAACATGTTTTGCAGTTTTTCGTTTCCTTGCTTCGTTGAGGAGATATTCCAGTTTGTTTGATATGTAAATTAACCATCTTGACGTCACATGTGCATGAGTTATCGGAGAATGTTATATA
The DNA here is from genome assembly GCA_035771165.1 of Paragorgia papillata. Taxonomy (NCBI): domain Eukaryota; kingdom Metazoa; phylum Cnidaria; class Anthozoa; order Scleralcyonacea; family Coralliidae; genus Paragorgia; species Paragorgia papillata. The sequence goes on along the minus strand of JAWNZC010000314.1, from coordinate 4,353,729 downwards.
TTTTTGCTATTATCAAATATAATCACTTGGAAATTCTACATGTTTGGTGTTGTGGTAGAAACACATCCACATGCTCAAATTAATTTAGTTTGATAATAGTTTAACCCATGTGACGTCAAGATGTTTAATTTGCATTTTAAACAACCTGAAATAACTCAAAAACGAAGCAAGGAAACGAAAAACTGCAAAAGATGTTACTTTGTCATTTTAAGTGTTATTTCAAATAAAACAAAATTAATTTTCGCTTCATAAGCACTCGTAATGAGTTATCAGAGGTTATATATCTTTGCTATTATCAAATATAATGACTTGAAAATATAAATGTTTGGTGTTGTGGTAGAAACACATCCACATGCTTCCTTCGAATTAATTTGGTTTGATATTAGTGAGGTTCAGATCACACTTCCACTAGCGCTACCGTAAATGTGGTTAAGCTGTTGTAATGTTCGTTTTTTCGTCCTGTAGTCGTAGTTGGTTTTAATCATAGTACCGTAGAACGCTTTCTTTTTGCACTAGGTTTGAGACCTGCGACCATTACTGAACGTACAAACAATATTTGACATGCTTAATTATATTTACGGTAGCGGTATAGTGGTAGTGGAAGTGTGATCTGAACCTCGCTAATAGCAACGATAATACGACCTTCTCCGATAACTCAATAAAACTCATTATGCATTTAATTTGCATATCAAACAAACTGAAATTTCTCAAAAACGAAGCAAAGAAACGAAAAACTGTAAAAGATGTTACTTTGTCATTCTAGAATTAAGTGTTCTTTCAAATAAGACAAACTTTATTTTCGTGCACAGGCACAAATAATTAAATTTTCAATTTTGGCCTTTTTTGTTTTTTAAAAAAAATATAAAATGCTTCTCATTTCATTATTTCAAAACCATTTTTCATTTCTTAATCATAAAATAAGCGCCGCCTTCGATTAAACACCGTACCAAACAGTTGTATTGCAATTCTGGCTAAACGACGAAGCGTTAAATCGAACATTTATAGTACCAAATGTTTTTTGTTGCAGTATAAGCGACGAAGCGCTAAATAGAACATTTATACAACACAGTCATAAATGTAATTATATACTACATGCAGAATGGTGCCAAGCTTTTTTGTTGCAGTATGGCAATGAATTTACCTAACTAACTCTTTCTCTATACTCTGGGTGTTCAAAATATTGAATGTTATCCATCAGTCTCTCGACCGTTTATACAACAGTCATAAATGTAATCATGTACTACTTACAGAATGGTGCCAAAGTTTCTTTTTGCAGTATATGACAGTTTAATTTAGCCAACTAACTCTTTCTCTATACTTTGAGTGCTCAAAATATTGGATATTATCCATCAGTCTCTCTTTATTTCTCTATTTCAGTCGCTATAACGTTTGCTCACGCCTTGTAAAGCATGGGGTTAAAGAAATGGCCATTTTTAGTAGTCATATAAGTGAATAAAATATAAATAACACCAAATGTTTCTGTTAGCTAGATGTTATTTTACTCTAATGAAGGGCTCCGCGCGAAACGTCAGTATTTCGTTACCGAAAACTAATCTCGGTGGAGGGGGAATGGTGACAAAGTTATGACTGATACAGGGACCGCGGAACGATTTTTGTATTGGGGGGGGGGGGGGGGGGCGGAGGCTGTTCACAAAAGGGACTCTTCTAGGGGGGTCAGGGGCATGCCCCCCCCAAACAAATCGCAACAAATCTGATTTGTTGCGATTTCCAAATCGCAACAAATCAGTCGCAACAAATCTGATTTGTTGCGATTTGCAAATCGCAACGAATCGTAACAAATCGCAACAAATCTGATTTTTTGCGATTTGCAAATCGGAACAAATCGAAACAAATCGAAACAAATCAGATTTGTTGCGATTTGTTGCGATTTGTTGCGATTCGTTGCGATTCATTGCGATTTGCAAATCGGAACAAATCGAAACAAATCGAAACAAATCGCAACAAATCAGATTTGTTGCCATTTGCAAATCGCAACAAATCGAAACAAATCGAAACAAATCGCAACAAATCAGATTTGGTGCGATTTGTTGCCATTTGCAAATCGGAACAAATCGCAACGAATCGCAACAAATCTGATTTTTTGCGATTTGCAAATCGGAACAAATCGAAACAAATCGAAACAAATCAGATTTGTTGCGATTTGTTTCGATTTGTTGCGATTTGTTTCGATTTGTTGCGATTCGTTGCGATTCGTTGCGATTTGCAAATCGGAACAAATCGCAACAAATCGTAACAAATCGCAACAAATCGAAACAAATCGAAACAAATCGAAACAAATCGCAACAAATCAGATTTGTTGCGATTTGGTGCGATTTGTTGCCATTTGCAAATCGCAACAAATCGAAACAAATCGCAACAAATCATATAAGACTTCATATACGATTTCATATATGAAATGTCAATTTCATATATTAAATTTGTAATTTCATGGTGATACACCACACCGGTGATACACGGGTGCCTGATCTTTTTGTACGAGATAAATCAGGCACCTGGTTACACACGTCGATTTGTGTCTCCGATTTGTGTTGCAATGGGATTGCGAGATAAATCGGCGTGTGTAACATGCCCATGCAACGCCGATTTTCGCATGCCTGAAGCATTGCAAGTTTTTGATGTGGGGTCAAAAACTTGCAATTTTTTGAGGCATGCGAAAATCGGCGTTGCATGACGTTGCACTGATGGGCATGTTACACACGGCGATTTATCTCGCAATCCCATTGCAACACAAATTGGAGAAACGAATCGACGTGTATAGCCAGGTGCCCGATTTCTCTCGCAACGCCATTGCGACACAAATCGGCGACATAAATCGATGTGTGTAACCATAGCTTAAGAGCGTGTGATTTTGCCGTTAATTTACCCCTCGCGATAAACCCGCGCTCAAGGAAATAAATGAGACAATTTAGTGCACAATTTACACAAAAATCTATGTTTTAATTCATTGCAGTAATTTTAATTATAGTAGATGTGCAGCAGAATAAGGCATTTTTCTTTTGAAATAATTAACATCATCAAAAGAGTTACAGTATGCCATCCCCTTGTTCCCTTGCTTACCCTGTAAAGCTTAATAATAAGCCAGTACGTGATCTCGACTGCGCACCAGCATGACACGATCTGCATTGGGTAAAAATTGTTTCAATTCATAACATCAAGCTAAGGCCTCAGAATTCATTTGCATTCTCATTTACATTACCCAAGTGGTTACACTAAACTCCATAGCTAGATGTTATGAATTTAAATAAGTTTTATCCTGATGCAAAACGTGTCATTATGATACGCAGTCGAGATTATGAACTCGCTTATAGCATAAACAGTAATGATTGCCCAGGGCAAGCAAAAATCATTATGGGCAAGTGGAAGAAAACTTAAAATGGTATTTACTTGCCCTTGTGTCAACAATACTTGTCTAGATCTATCATCATTGTCCAAGAGGGGGGTAACCCCAGGATAACCCTGGGCTATCCCGAGGAATGCATCAGAGGCAATGAACGGGCAAAGTTCCAAATTTTACCTGGGTCAATATGCCACCAAACCCATCTTCAATTACTCCTTATCTAAATATTACTTATAATACTTATAATATCCTCCCCCCCCCGTGTCAAAGGTTATGAAATCAATGAAAATTTCCTCTAATAGGGGATCTTATTCTTTAAATCCCCCCACCCCCCCACCCCCACCCCCACCCCATATTTACGTGTCCCTATCACTTTTCTAATAGTCCACCCATATGCTGAGTTCAGATTCAACGGACATATTAAACCACTAAGATGGCTTACAAGTTGCATACATTTAATACCTAGTTATACAATTGATCTCCATTCCTAGTATTTTGGATGGGTGATATTCTTCACCAGATTCTGGAGGCAAAGTGTTTGTTCGTGACAGTTGTGTTGCCGACCGCTTTTATGCAAATATATTTTCATCTACGAGGGGAGTTGGAATTTCAAAGATAAACTTGCGTTGAAGCCGTCCTTTTTCCCAATAATGAACGGTTTTAACGCAGAAGAGTTAGGAAGGGTTGTGGCGAATGCTGTGACGAGTTTCTTGCGTCCATCAGGCCCGCCACGAAGTGGTGAGACAAGGCCATCGACATCCGTGTCATCAACAGCTACCACAACGGCAGCACGAAACACTGCGTCTGGCAATACTCAGGTTAGTAAATATGTTCTTTCATGTACTGGTGATCATTTGTCATTATAGCTACGTTGAGAACAGCATTTTTCACCCGGGAAAGACCGCTTACAGAAGATCCTTCACAACCGCGAAGATTGCTGTCGCTGGACAAAATGCGCGAAGGCTCTACGGTGCGATACTGCGCATACCTGCTGCGCATACAATCAAATTCAGAAAATACTTATTTGCAAATAAGCATTATTTAGCGCATAAAATGATTATTTGTATATAATCATTTTTACAAAGAGTGGACGAGAATAGAGATGTAAAGAACGATGTTTTTTATGTTTCTTGAAGAACTGATCATATACAAATAGGAATTTTATTAAAAACGATTATGTACGCAAATAAGCATTTTAGTGAAAATGATTATGTAATAGATAAATCCCGAGAACGAGGGATGTATGCTGATAAAGAGTTTCCTGGCTTGTCTTTCCCTCTACTTGGTACACTTTCCTTTAGATTTTAAGATTATAATAACAAAAAGTAAATCAAATTTATTTCTTTAAATTTTTGAATTTGTTATTTTACTATTATAATATTTGAACCATGTATATATAAATACTTCATTATCCTAACGAAACGTTAGCTAATTAAAATTGTAAAAGGTCTTCTTATACCATTTGACGAGTTCTTTCAAATGAGACAAACTTAATTTTTATTGCCAATAACCTTTAAGATTTCAAACTGCTCTGATGATGTTGCGCTTCAAGCAACGAAACGTTAGCTAATTAAAATTTTATCTTTGAAGTTATGTCTTGTCTAAGTTATTTGCTGGGCACTTATTTTCAATTTCAAATAGTAATTTTCACTTCAAAGTTCAATCGTTTGTCATCATATTCAAATTATAAATAAATAAATAAATAAATAAATAAATAAATAAATAAATAAATAAATAAATAAATAAATAAATAAATAAATAAACAAACAAACAAACAAATAAATAAATAAATAAATGGTTTATTTCAGATATAAAATGGCACCTTCAAGGTGAAATACTTTATATTTACAGAATGGATGTTGAATAGATAATCAAAGAGCTAAAAACTAACTACGACTAAAATTTAACTACAGGTTATTCATTTAAATTAAAATAGCTAATATTCGCTGGAAAAAACTATGCTTAAAACGTTTAGTGTTGCATTTGTATAGATCTAAGTTTTGACTGTTTCGAGGGTTTCGGCCATGTATACTAAACCTAGTCTCAGGTATTTATTTATTTGGTTTTCGTGTTTATACGCACACGAGGCAAGACACAACAGGGATGTTCAGCCCTAGTCATGGTGTCTTGCCCTAAAAATTAACAAAAATATCAAATTACATATATACTATCATATACATATTACTATATCACATCTACTGTATATCGCTTATTACTGTATATCACTTATTACAAATACTGACTTCACATATACATTACACTAACACACTCACGTACGCACGCACAGCTAATATTAACAACAAATTCTGAAGCTCTGCAATTCAAGATCTCTAACAGAACTACATTTCAAACATATTGAGCGCCAGGTAGATATAATATCAGTATTGAATGTGTTCTGGAGAGCAACAGAGTATCTTGATTTTAAATATTTTTTAAAGAGACTATATGCGTTAATTTCTTTTGTTTGATCTGAGAGACGATCGTTAGTTAATTTGATGTTATTAAAGTAAAAAAAAGTACTTTGCGGTTTTGCCTAAAGCTGACGACCTTCAAATAACCGTGACCTTCAATTATTGGTAAATTATATCCGTCGGCCGTCATTCAAATCTTGTTAGGTTTGACACCACACAAGTTGATGTTACAAGATGGCGCGTTCCTCAAGTAATTAATTGTTAATTAATTTGGGAAAGTAAACTAATTATGACAGACTTACAATGGTACTTTAGCTCAACAGTCGTTCTCAAGACATGGCTGTGCAAAGATATGGAATTTACCTTCAAGTGCTGATTTCTGCCAACACCAGAAGATAACTCCGTATATGTCCAAGCGCGTACAATGTACTAAGGATAAAGGACTGGGGGGTAATCATCCTTACTTGCAGCCAGTGGCTGAATTGCGAAGGACGCAGATGAACGTGGCCGTGTCGAGGCATATCAAAGGCGCTCCAAGCAGCCACCAACGACACAGTTCAGACCACGGATCACAGCTAAGATGTTAGGTGTTGATTTTATGGAGGGAGGAAAACCGGAGAACCCGGCGAAAAACCCTCGAAGCACAGGAGAGATCAACTACAACTCTACTCACATGAGTCCAAGCCCGACAACGCGGGGTCATTCCCAAGCGGTCACCCATCCAAGTACTAACCCCGTCTAACCGGGCTTAACTTTTTGGTGAGAGGCAGCGCGCTAACAGCACACGCCACCCGTGCTCCTTTTCACTGAAGATAAACACATAGAATTCTCATAGGATCGTTGAACCGATATCTTTACATTTAAAAATATCGTATCTTTTACGTGTGTTTAAATATGACTTTTCCCAGTAGCCAAAAACCCTATATATCACACACGTTTTAACGATTCGTATAATGATATCTCGGACTCAGAATTAACTCAGAAGCAATTAAAATACTTATAAACAAAATATATATATGCATATTAAAATAATATAAAACACAATCGAAAGGTGTCCATCTAGGCAGATCAAAAACAAAAGGATGAAATGGTAATATTTCGACTTTATTCTCACGTGATCGGTGGCCCCGTTGGGGTGGTGAAACAATACGAAATGTTTGAATAAGAACATTCTTGTGCACGAATTCCAAAGTCATCATCAGACTAAGGGGCTGTTTACATGAGCCGGGCTGACTCGTGTCACGAAATTCTTTCGTTGGCGACAAAAAGAGATTTTAATCAACGTTAGGATTCGTTTACATCTAAACTAAATCGATTCTTCTTTGTACATTTAGTTTACGCGAGTTTCAAATCCACAGTGAGATCCTAATCAATCGCGTGAGGCCAAAAGTTTATAGAAAATAGTTTATAGTTTATAGTTTATGAAAGTTTATAGTTGAGCACGTAGTCTAGTTTATATGTTATATGTATGTATGTTATATACCAAATCTGGTATTTATGTTGTTGTTTGAATAAAGAATATGTAAACAGCCCCTAAGGGCCTGGTTTCCATATAGCCGTAAGAGTCGGCGGCATGGCTGCGGCAAGGGGAGATGGTCCAATCATAGACAGTGTTGAATTAGCCAGCAATAAAAAGCTGTATGCGATTGGACCATTGCCCCTTGTCGCAGACATGCCGCCGGCGCTTACGGCTATATGGAAACCAGGCTTAAGTTTACATTCCAAAGATGTACATCTGGCCGTGTGGCTTTTGATATATCTGTATATATTTGTATCATTTGATACAGAATACTAATAGAGTTAGAGACCTCTAGCAGCTGTATCACACCTACCTATCAGGCGTTTGTATCCAACCGCTTCGCTTAGCGTATACAAGCTGAATGCCAAAATGAACATTTGGTCTTAGCCTTTCTCTTAAGGTGGCTCCACACAGTTTCTTGAAAAATGGAAAATACTCGTTTGAGAGTCCAAAACACGTGCATAAACAATTCGGGGAAAAAATAAAACTAAATGTTATGAATAGTTAAACAGTCTGACAATAAAAAACTGTTACCAAATAAATAGCAACAGTTGTTGCTATGGCAACAATGACGTTTCAAAATGGCTGCCAATTACCCTTCAAACTAATTTAATTCGAAAAAAACTTTGGTGACCCCCAATTTTTTTTTATTAAAACTTTTCTTGAAGTATGAGTAATCAATAGGCCGATTTTAAAAAAATTCTGTAGAAGGAATAATTTTTTTTCCGGAAAAATCATGTTTGTTAATTTTTAAAAAATTTCGTTCTACATAATTTTTTTTAAATCGGCCTATTGATTACTCATACTTCAAGAAAAGTTTAAATGAAAAAAAAATGGGGGTCACCAAAGTTTTTTTTCGAATTAAATTAGTTTGAAGGGTAATTGGCAGCCATTTTGAAACGTCATTATTGCCATAGCAACAACTGTTGCTATTTATTTGGTGACAGTTTCTGATTGTCAGACTGTTTAACTATGCATAACATTTAGTTTTATTCTTTTTCCGAATTGTTTAATCACGTGTTTTGGACTCTCAAACTTGTATTTTCCATTTTTCAAGAAACTGTATGGAGCCACCTTAAGATGCACATATGCCACATAAAAGACTGAATATTTAAAGTGAAGACCTTTATAAAAGTGGTCTATATCATCATTTATATTTATAACACTACCTGTCTGGCTTAACACTTTGAAGCCTGAAGACGAGTCTTTAGTATTTTATTCTGGCTAACGCCAGACGATTTTATTCAGCACAGGGCGAGGTCCAGGTCTCAGTCAAGTCGCTTTTGACTAAGAAAAATACCTCAATCACCTAAGCCTTTTTAATATTTTATACTTGTGTATAATAGATATACTTGATAATACCTTTTACCTATGACTATATGTATTTACCAACACCTATAGCTTAGCGCGTGTATGTTAAATAATTAGACCTTCAATGATCTTAGCCTTTTATCATCCTTAAAATTTATATACTTGTATATATCTACTTAAGCTAGTGTGTATAAATGATGATAGATTAGATTAAAGGATAGGAAGCGAAATTGGTAAATACATATAGTCATAGGTATTCACAAGTATATATATAGATATTCCTATCCTTTAATCTAATCTATCATCATTTATACACACTAGCTTAGCGTACCATAACTAACTTCATGCTAAATGCCCAAATGAACTTTCTATCGTCTTAACCTTTTTAAGAGTTCATACTTGTTTATGCAGTTGATGCCTATAACTGTATTCACCAAATTCTCGCCCATGTGAAAATTAAGTACGTTATTTTGAGGCCCCTTTGGGATATCCCAGCTTAACGTATGTATATGGACTATATGCTAAATGCCAAATTGAACCTTCTATCGTCCTAGCCTTTCTTTCAATATTCTACACTTGTATAATGTATATATCAGATGATCTACTTGTATAGATATACTTGTTGATATAACTATATGTATTTACCAATTTCGATTCCTCTCTCTAATCTATCATCATTTATAACTCTAACCGCGTATAAATTATATTGAGTGCACGTTCTAGCCTATACGCGTAGACGTTAAGGTAATCCCTCTTTTACGAAAGTTCTGTTGGGCAGTGTGCCACTATTGACTAATGGGTGTGGTTAAAAATACTTCCCAAGTTGCTGTTTATTTAAAATTCGTACGTGCGGTTTCCCTTTCCTGCCACTAACGAAATGTTTACATCAACTGTGCAGTAACCGTGCTCTATTTTTATATTTAAGGAAGTATACATCAAACCGTCCTCGCTCGCATGTCAAAATAGTGTCAAGGGTTAAATTTGATGAAAGAGAAACAGATTTTAAAGGAGTGAAAAACTGATTGTTTTGTATTGTTAATTCAGCTAAATATATCCAATTAATAGTTAGCCTGAAAGTGTTTTAACTCTTTCCTCTCCGAATTGGTCTTTAGTACAGGGGCGGATTTAGGGGTGGTGGATTGGGTGGCTAGCCACCCCCCCTCTTTGGTCTAAAAAAAATTATTAAAAGACGCTAAATATAATTATTGCAGGTCTAACAGCTCTAGTTGACCGTGAAGTTGCAGTTTTCATCAGTGTTTTTTTTTAAAGTGTTTACATAAATATTTTATACTGTAAGTACATGTAGCCCAAAAATATAACCTTTTTTTCTATACTGCGGAGTGCTCAAACGTGCCCTCAAATGGCTCTCAAATTGCTGGAAATGCCATTTCAGAGACCCAAGAACTCAAAAATTTCCGGGGGAACCCCCTGGAAGGATCGGCTTCGCCCTAGGACACCCCCCTTTCAACAATCCTAGATCCGCCCCTGTAGTATTTTATTCTGGCTAACGCCAGACGATTTTATTCACCTCTGGGGAAGCCCTCGGACAGGAATGTGTTAAGGTGAAGTAATACGAGCAACAAATTGCTGCAACATTGTTGCGTTGCAAGTTGGATAGCGTTGTTACACGTATTACCACCCACCTCAAACATTGTCACGCAACAATGATTTTGATGAAAGTTGAATCAGCATGTTGCAGCAAGTAGAACTGGAGTCTACTTTTTTCAACAATTTTTTTCAACTTACAACAAAATCATTGTTGCGTGACAATTTTTAATACGTGCAACAACGCTTTTCAACTTGCAACGCAACAAAGTTGAAGAAAAATGTTGCCCGTATTACCCAGCGTAGGTGCCCGCTATCTTGGAATTTATAAAATTACTTATAATTATATTTCACTGCCTGGGTGCACTTGGTTGGGTCTAGATGCACTTGGTTGGGATACTCTCGAACAAAAACGTACTAAACAATTGGCATTTAGTATATTCAAAGCTAGGAATAATTTTCATCCTATACTATGCAGGCTTGAATCCATGTTTGAACCAACATCAATCGTTCATTCACACAACTTAAGAGGAAGCTCTAATCTAATATATATTTATTCCTTAGACCTCGCATTGAAGCTGCTAAACCGCGTAGCTTTAGTTATAGAGGAGCTGTCTTCTGGTGATATGATCTTCCAGATGAATCTAAAATTATGTCGACAGTCTTGTCTTTTAAGACTGCACTTTTGTAAATATTAAATTTTACATTTATTAAGTAGTTTTAGGTTCTAGGTAAATTTTTTTGTAATTATATAATTTTCTTATTCTTGTTGTTTTAACTCGGCTCCCCGGAAGAGCATTGTAATAACGAAAGGATACCGTGTTGTATATTTATTATTCTGATTTTAAATAAAGTTTATGATGATGATCATGATATCTCAGTACATAAATTCTACAAAGACACTAAATATGTATTTATTATTTGGCTACGGGTACAAATAAAATCTGCTGTTGTTGATAAAACTGATAAAATTGCAAAGTTTTAAAATTTCTAATATAGTAACCTTATTAATAGTGTTTGACCATTTTTGTTCGGCAAAGCAAAATGTCGCGTTTAAAGTTAAATTTTATATATCAATGTCATTTGTTGTACCTTGTCCTGCTAGTTAACTCCGCCAAGAGGTTATGTTTGTCTGTCACTAAGATATCCCTGTTTGTCATATTACCTGTTTGTCTGTCACTAAGATATCCCAAAAATATTGAACCAAATTTGATGTAACTTTGTAGAAAGCTCGGCCACAGACCGAAGACCAACACATTAAACTGCATGTGGTTGAATTTGGTTGAGAATTGAATAAGAATTTCCGATAAAATCTAACCGGACGATCCGGTGCAAACCATAAAGTTTGTACTCGTTTGAAGTTTGAGATCCATGGATCAAGATCTCTGAATTGCTACATGTGTCAACAGACCAAGCTACAATCACGAAGAGACCTTAATAAGCGGAGCAGGTGCAGAAACAATTCAGCTTGACTCCTGGGTAGAATGCTACTGAGATGGTACAAGCCTTCCCGATGGCGAAATGGTAGTAATCCTCAGAAGACAGCTGAGTTGAATTCGTATCAACAATGGGGAAATATTGGGAAAAGATTATCTGATAAATTACAAAAACTACAAAACGGAGCTGCTAGAATTATTACTTTTTCAAATTATGATATACGATCTATAGTGATTTATTGGATGAGCTTGGTTGGATAAATTTAACAAAAAGAACTAATCAGTTAGCTATTATGATGTATAAAATCTATAACAATCTTGCTCCATTATATTTAAGAAAGATTTTTACCAATACGTCAGATGTACACAACTATAACCTCAGAAATTCAAACATTAATTTGTACATTCCTAGGCCTAAAACTGAGGCTGTAAAAAATAGCTTTCATTATAGAGGGTCAGTACTTTGGAATAAAATCCCTGTTGAGGTAAGAGAGCAACCAAACTTAAGTACTTTTAAAACCTTTTTATATAATAATTTTAATAGATATTTATTTTGTATATAAACTAATTATTATAGTCTTTGTAAATTTAGTAATTAATATTGTAATAGTTTAAATATTTAATACTTATTATTTATATGTAGCACGGCTCGCTGGAGGAGCATTTTTGTAAATAATGAAGCGATTACCGTGTTTAAATAAAGTTTATGTATGTATGAATGTAACAACGAACGCATATAGCAGAGGCATAGTTCCACTTGTGGCAAGTTAAGCAGTACTGTAAAGAGAACTGGCTGTAGAGAGAAAACTAGCTTCAAGTCAGCGCAAGAGGCCGTCTACATCTCTCACACAAAAACACTCGGCGTGAAGTGCTCATAACATGCAACATAGCGAATAAATGGGAGGTTACACAAAATCGCAAAAGTTGGAGAAAAGGAGGTGTGAAGTGGAACAAAGCCTTGGAACGAAAAGGCAAGCAGTGGCGTAATGCTCATTAGGTAGGGATAGTTCGAAATCTAGGGTCCCGAACAGTGGGGGAGGGGGGGGGGGGGGGACGACTAAGAATAAAGTACAGTATTATAATAATAATAAAATGCTGGTTAACAGCGCCATTACCGAGATATTTTGCCGTTATATTCTGGAACCGAGATTAGGAGTAGTCTGCATTAGTAAAAGGCGTTAAGGTGGCTCCATACAGTTTCTTGAAAAATGGACAATACAAGTTTGAGAGTCCAAAACACGTGCATAACTATTCGGAAAAAGAATAAAACTAAATGTTATGCATGGTTAAACAGACTGACAATCAAAACATGTTACCAAATATATTTGAACAGTTGTTGCTATGGCAACAATGACGTTTCAAAATGGCTGCCAATTACCCTTCAAACTAATTTAATTCGAAAAAAACTTTGGCGACTCCCAATTTTTTTTTCATTAAAATTTTTCTTGAAGTATGAGTAATCAATGGGCGGATTTTGAAAAATTCTGTAGAACGAATAATTTTTTTTCTTCGGAAAAATCATTTTGAAACGTCATTGTTGCCATAGCAACAACTGTTGCTATTTATTTGGTAGCAGTTTTTTTGATTGTCAGACTGTTTAACTATGCATAACATTTAGTTTTATTCTTTTCCCGAATTGTTTAATCACGTCTTTTGGACTCTCAAACTTGTATTTTCCATTTTTCAAGAAACTGTATGGAGCCACCTTAAATGCTATCGTTCGAGTTTGCAGCGATATCTACAATTTTTTACTACATGTTTTTTGTCTTTCTTTTACTCTGTTAGGGTTATAACCATAGGGGTCGGGTTAGCATTAGGGTTCGGGTTAGGGTTTTTCTTAGGATTAGGGTTTGTGTTAGAATCACTTTAATTAACTTAAAAATATGAATCCGTCCCAGTCTCTTCTCTACATTCGATCTACATTCCTTGGGCCCTCGAACGAAAATTTCCTAAGGGCTCGCAGCAGCTCCGTTACACCACTGGGCGCAGGGTAGAAAAGAAGCGACAATCACGCCAAAGCAAATCCCAATGGCTTCAACTGTAACATCTGCATCAGACCATATGACGAGGCCACATGTGTGCAATGTCTAACCCCGACACTCGACAAAACCATCGAGTCTAACCAACATGACGTAATTGTTCACAAACGTAGAAAAAATCTCTGCACCATTCAGAATGTGAAAAAGAGATAAACCTCATGCATGTCCACGGAATTAAAACCAAATACGAGTACATGTACGAGTACGCGTCAAACCAAGCAAAGCTTAACACATTTAGAAATCAACTCTGTCAGCAAGTGTATACTTTTCCGCAAAGAAGAGCCTGGATAACAAGTTGAGTGGTATTTTGAAGTGGTCTGAGAGCATGCCTATACTTTGATATTTTAATGTCTGGTTCACATGTGTGTGAGGAGGGGGGGGGGGGGGGTGTCTATGCAGCCACTCGATCCCCTCCATGCTTTTTCAAATGTTTAATTTTTCTCCAAGTACTCTGGTTTCCTCCATTATTAATACTCGTTGACCAATTATAAGAGGCTGGACATGTATGAAGACCAGTTTAGATAAGAGTCTTATCTAAGTTAAGACTGATAGCTAGGATCATCCAGTGTAAATAAAGTTAGTTTAGCTAGTTTACTCTAGTTCCCGCTTGTAGTAACACTGGATCAATGAGGGATGGCCCTTACCGGATCTCTAGGGGTAACAGTTTAATTAGATATGACTGACAGGGTTATCCAGTATAAATAAAGTTAGTTTATAACAATTATAACGTAATAATCGAAATCATTACGAGTGACCTCGATCCTGTCAATTTACGATTGAAAGAAGCCATTCATATCCGCAAAGAAAGGCCGGGATGAATACAGCGAACAATCAGATCTTCTATTTTAATCATTGTAATTTATCTTATATACCCTTTTTTGCAATTCTAATTTATGAACATAATATTTATAGCTTGCCCTTTGCAAACGAACTCTTTGTCTCTGATGATGTCGTAGACGACGAAAGCTAAGACACTAGGTTTATTTTATATTTTCATATTAGTTTTAATAAAGCTCTTATATTTGAAACAGTAGCTTCTGGCCTCATTTGAACTATCATCTTATGTGATAATGCTACTGAAGGACAACTTCCTACGTTTAAAGTTAGTTTAGTTTACCCTGCATGGTTTCCTCGCTGTAGTAACACTGAACCGATGAGGGATGGCCCTTCCTGGACCTCTAGGGAGAACAGTTTAGATATGACTGATAAGGTTCTCCAGTATAAATAAAGTTAGTTTAGTTTACTTTGGTTTCCTCCTGTAGTAACACTGAACCGATGAGGGATGGCCCTTCCTGGACCTCTAGGGAGAACAGTTTAGATATGACTGATAAGGTTATCCAGTATAAATAAAGTTAGTTTAGTTTACTTTTGTTTCCTCCTGTAGTAACACTCGACCTATGAGGGATGGCCCTTCCTGGATCTCTAGGGAGAACAGTTTAGATATGACTGATAGAATTATCTAGTATAAATAAAGTTAGTTTAGTTTCCTCTGGTTTCCTCCTGTAGTAACACAGGACCAACGAGGGATAGTCCTTACTGGACCTCTAGGGAGAACAGTTTAGATATGACTGATAAGGTTATCCAGTATAAATAAAGTTAGTTTAGTTTACTCTGGTTTTCTCCTGTAGTAACACTGGATCAATGAGGGATGGCCCTTACTAGACCTCTAGGGAGAACAGTTTAGATATGACTGATAGAGTTATCCAGTATAAATAAAGTTAGTTTAGTTTCCTCTGGTTTCCTCCTGTAGTAACACTGGACCAACGAGGGATGGCCCTTCCTGGATCTCTAGGGAGAATAGTTTAGATATAACTGATAGAGTTATCCAGTATAAATAAAGTTAGTTTAGTTTACTCTGGTTTCCTCCAGTAGTAACACTGGACCAATGAGGAATGGTCCTTACTGGACCTCTAGGGAGAATAGTTTAGATATAACTGATAGAGTTATCCAGTATAAATAAAGTTAGTTTAGTTTACTCTGGTTTCCTCCTGTAGTAACACTGGACCAATGCGGGATGGTCCTTATTGGACCTCTAGCGAGAATAGTTTAGATATAACTGATAGAGTTATCCAGTATAAATAAAGTTAGTTTAGTTTACTCTGGTTTCCTCCTGTGGTAACACTGGACCAATGAGGGATGGTCCTTCCTGGATCTCCAGGGAGGAACAGTTTAGATATAACTGATAGGGTTATCCAGTATAAATAAAGTTAGTTTAGTTTACTCTGGTTTCCTCCTGTAGTAACACTGGATCAATGAGGGATGGCCCTTACTGTACCTCTAGGGAGAACAGTTTAGATATAACTGATAAGGTTATCCAGTATAAATAATGATAGTTTAGTTTACTCTGGTTTTCTCCTGTAGTAACACTGAACCAACGAGGGATGGCCCTTCCTGGATCTCTAGGGGGAACAGTTTAATAGATATGACTGATAGAGTTATCCAGTATAAATAAATTTTGTTTAGTTTACTCTGGTTTCCTCCAGTAGTAACACTGGACCAATGAGGAATGGTCCTTACTGGACCTCTAGGGAGAATAGTTTAGATATAACTGATAGAGTTATCCAGTATAAATAAAGTTAGTTTAGTTTACTCTGGTTTCCTCCTGTAGTAACACTGGATCAATCAGGGATGGCCCTTCCTGGATCTCTATAGGAGGAATAGTTTAGATATAACTGATAGAGTTATCCAGTATAAATAAAGTTAGTTTAGTTTACTCTGGTTTCCTCCTGTAGTAACACTGGATCAATGAGGGATGGTCCTTAGTGGACCTCTAGGGAGAATAGTTTAGATATGACTGATAGAGTTATCCAGTATAAATAAAGTTAGTTTAGTTTCCTCTGGTTTCCTCCTGTAGTAACACTGGACCAACGAGGGATAGTCCTTACTGGACCTCTAGGGAGAACAGTTTAGATATGACTGATAAGGTTATCCAGTATAAATAAAGTTAGTTTAGTTTACTCTGGTTTCCTCCTGTAGTAACACTGGACCAATGAGGGATGGTCCTTACTGGACCTCTAGGGAGAACAGTTTAGATATGACTGATAGAGTTATCCAGTATAAATAAAGTTAGTTTAGTTTAGTTTACTCTGGTTTCCTCCTGTAGTAACACTGGACCAATGAGGGATGGTCCTTACTAGACCTCTAGGGAGAACAGTTTAGATATGACTGATAAGGTTATCCAGTATAAATAAAGTTAGTTTAGTTTACTCTGGTTTCCTCCTGTAGTAACACTGGACCTATGAGGGATGGCCCTTACTGGACCTCTAGGGAGAACAGCTTAGATATGACTGATAAGGTTATCCAGTATAAATAAAGTTAGTTTAGTTTACTCTGGTTTCTTCCTGTAGTAACACTGGATCAATGAGGGATGGCCCTTCCTGGACCTCTAGGGAGAACAGTTTAGATATGACTGATAGAGTTATCCAGTATAAATAAAGTTAGTTTAGTTTACTCTGGTTTCCTCCTGTAGTAACACTGGACCTATGAGGGATGGCCCTTACTGGACCTCTAGGAAGAACAGCTTAGATATGACTGATAAGGTTATCCAGTATAAATAAAGTTAGTTTAGTTTCCTCTGGTTTCCTCCTGTAGTAACACTGGACCAATGAGGGATGGTTCTTACTGGACCTCTAGGGGGAATAGTTTAGATATGACTGATAGAGTTATCCAGTATAAATAAAGTTAGTTTAGTTTATTCTGGTTTCCTCCTGTGGTAACACTGAACCAACGAGGGATGGCCCTTCCTGGATCTCTATGGGAGGAACAGTTTAGATATGACTGATAGTGGGTTAATCCACTATAAATAAAGTTAGAAGTCGTGGCTGATGGACATATAGAACTATTTCTCGGATTCTAGGAAACACGGGAGCATCTATAATTTCTGAAAAAAATCTCTCCAAACAAATGACAACTGTTGTCAAATTTCTCCGTTGCGCCAAAGGAGAATTCTCTCTCATGCCTCTTCACAATTTTTACGTCAAGGCGTAACTAGTTTAACGAAAACATGTCTCTTATATTTATATCAACAAGTATATATCTATACAAGTAGATCTGATATATACATGACACAAGTGTAGAATATTGAAAGAAAGGCTAAGACGTTAGAAGGTT
Source organism: Paragorgia papillata (assembly GCA_035771165.1). NCBI lineage: Eukaryota > Metazoa > Cnidaria > Anthozoa > Scleralcyonacea > Coralliidae > Paragorgia > Paragorgia papillata. The sequence goes on along the minus strand of JAWNZC010000314.1, from coordinate 4,336,000 downwards.
CAAAAATATAAAACAACGGTAACTCCGAAAATGGTACTCAGTGGTTCCCGTAATATTTATAGAAGGTTCAATTTGGCATTTCGCACATATGGGTTAAGCTAGAAATAGGAATCAGAATTTGGTGAATACAGTTATAGGCATCAACATAAACAAGTATAAACTCTTAAAAAGGTTAAGACGATAGAAAGTTCATTTGGGCATTTAGCATACATACGTTAAGCTAGCTAGTGTGTATAAATTAAGTTGAGTTAAGGTACGTTAAGCTAGTGTGTATAAATGATGATAGATTAAAGGATAGGTAGCGAAATTGGTAAATACATATAGTCATATATAGGTATTCACAAGTATATCTATAGATATACTTGTGAATACCTATGACTATATGTATTTACCAATTTCGCTTCCTATCCTTTAATCTAATCTATCATCATTTATACACACTAGCTTAAGTAGATATATACCTATATGTATTTACCAATTTCGATTCCTCTCTCTAATCTATCATCATTTATAACTCTAACCACGTACGATTTGCGTAAGCAATTTGCGATAGCGTGTAAATGATATTGCTTGCACGTTCTAGCCTATACGCGTAGACGTTAAGGTAATCCCTCTTTTACGAAAGTTCTGTTTGGCAGTGTGCCACTATTGACTAATGGGTGTGGTTAAAAATACTTCCCAAGTTGCTGTTTATTTAAAAATCGTACGTGCGGTTTCCCTTTCCTGCCACTAACGATTTGCGTAAGCAATTTGCGATAGCGTGTAAATGATATTGCTTGCACGTTCTAGCCTGGTAATCCCTCTTTTACGAAAGTTCTGTTGGGCAGTGTGCCACTATTGACTAATGGGTGTGGTTAAAAATACTTCCCAAGTTGCTGTTTATTTAAAAATCGTACGTGCGGTTTCCCTTTCCTGCCACTAACGAAATGTTTACATCAACTGTGCAATAACCGCGCTCTATTTTTATATTTAAAGAAGTAAATCTGCTTTTCAACCAAACCGTCTCACTCGCATGTCAAAATAGTGTCAAGGGGATTGGGTTAAATTTGATGACAGAGAAACAAATTTTAAAGCAGTGAAAAACTGATTGTTTTGTATTGTTAATTCAGCTAAATATATCCAATTAATAGTTTGCCTGAAAGTGTTTTATTAAGGTGAAGTAATACGACCAACAAATTGCTGCAACATTGTTGCGTTGCAAGTTGAAAAGTGTTGTTGCACGTATTACCACCCACTTTAAACATTGTCACGCAACAATGATTTTGTTGCAAGTTGAATCAGCATGTTGCAGCAAGTAGAACTGGAGTCTACTTTTTTCAACAAATTTTTTCAACTTGCAACAAAATCATTGTTGCGTGACAATTTTTAAGGTGGGTGGTAATACGTGCAACAACGCATTTCAACTTGCAACGCAACAAAGTTGAAGAAAAATGTTGCCCGTATTACCTCACCTTTATGGTAGGTGGCCGCTATCTTGGAATTTATAAAATTGCTTATAATTATATTTCACTGCCTGGGTGGACTTGCATGGTTGGGTCTAAAAACGTACTAAACAATTGGCATTTAGTATATTCAAAGCTAGGAATAATTTTCATCCTAACATGCAGGCTTGAATCCATGTTTGAACCAACATCAAACGTTCATTCACACAACTTAAGAGGAAGCTCTAATCTATTTATATTTTTTCCTAGACCTCGCATTGAAGCTGCTAAACCGCGTAGCTTTAGTTATAGAGGAGCTGTCTTCTGGTGATATGATCTTCCAGATGAATCTAAAATTATATCGACAGTCTTGACTTTTAAGACTAAATTAAGTAGTTTTAGTACTTTTTAAGTATTTATTAAGTAGTTTTAGTCTAGGTTAATTTTTTTGTAATTATAAAATTTTCTTATTCTTGTTGTTTTAACTCGGCTCCCCGGAAGAGCATTGTAATAACGAAAGGATACCGTGTTGTATATTTATTATTCTGATTTTAAATAAAATTTATGATGATGATCATGATATCTCAGTACATAAATTCTACAAAGACACTAAATATGTATTTATTATTTGGCTACGGGTACAAATAAAAGCTGCTGTTGTTGATAAAACTGATAAAATTGCAAAGTTTTAAAATTTCTAATATAGTAACCTTATTAATAGTGTTTGACCATTTTTGTTCGGCAAAGCAAAATGTCGCGTTTAAAGTTAAATTTTATATATCAATGTCATTTGTTGTACCTTGTCCTGCTAGTTATCTCCGCCAGGTGGTTATGTTTGTACCTGTTTGTCTGTCACTAAGATATCCCAAAAATATTAAACCAAATTTGATGTAGCTAACTTTGTAGAAAGCTCGGCCACATACCGAAGACCAACACATTAAATTGCATGTGGTTGAATTTGGTTGAGAATTGAATAAGAATTTCCGATAAAAATCAAACCGGACGATCCGCTGCAAACAATCAAGTTTGTACTCGTTTGAAGTTTGAGATCCATGGATCAAGATCTCTGAATTGCTATATGTGTCAACAGACCAAACTACCATCACGAAGAGACCTTAATAAGCGGAGCAGGTGCAGAAACAATTCAGCTTGACTCCTGGGTAGAATGCTATTGAGATGGTACAAGCCTTCCCGATGGCGAAATGGTAGTAATCCTCAGAAGACAAGCTGAGTTGAGTTCGTATGAACAATGGGGAAATATTGAACGAAAATTTCCTAAGGGCTCCCAGCAGCTCCGTTACGCCACTGGGCGCAGGGTAGAGAAGAAGCGACAATCACGCCAAAGCAAATCCCAATGGCTTCAACTGCAACATCTGCATCAGACCATATATGACGAGGCCACATGTGTGCAATGTCTAACCCCGACACTCGACAAAACCATCGAGTCTAACCAACATAACGTAGAAAAAATCTCTGCACCGTTCAGAATGTGAAAAAGAGATAAACCTCATGCATGTCCACGGAATTAAAACCAAATACGAGTACATGTACGAGTACGCGTCAAACCAAGCAAAGCTTAACACATTTAGAAATCAACTCTGTCAGCAAGTGTATACTTTTCCGCAAAGAAGAGCCTGGATAACAAGTTGAGTGGTATTTTGAAGTGGTCTGAGAGCATGCCTATACTTTGATATTTTAATGTCTGGGTCACATGTGTGTGAGGAGGGGTGTCTATGCAGCCACTCGATCCCCTCCATGCTTTTTCAAATGTTTAATTTTTCTCCAAGTACTCTGGTTTCCTCCATTATTAATACTCGTTGACCAATTATAAGAGGCTGGACATGTATGAAGAACAGTTTAGATAAGAGTCTTATCTAAGTTAAGACTGATAGCTAGGGTCATCCAGTGTAAATCAAGTTAGTTTAGCTAGTTTACTCTAGTTTCCGCTTGTAGTAACACTGGACCAATGAGGCATGGCCCTTACCGGATCTCTAGGGGGAACAGTTTAATTAGATATGACTGACAGGGTTATCCAGTATAAATAAAGTTAGTTTATAACAATTATAACGTAATAATCGAAATCATTACGAGTGACCTCGATCCTGTCAATTTACGATTGAAAGAAGCCATTCATATCCGCAAAGAAAGGCCGGGAGGAATACAGCGAACTATCAGATCTTCTATTTTAATCATTGTAATTTATCTTATATACCCTTTTTTGCAATTCTAATTTATGAACATAATATTTATAGCTTGCCCTTTGCAAACGAACTCTTTGTCTCTGATGATGTCGTAGACGACGAAAGCTAAGACACTAGGTTTATTTTATATTTTCATATTAGTTTTAATAAAGCTCTTATATTTTAAACAGTAGCTTCTGGCCTCATTTGAAACATCATCTTATATCATAATGCTACTGAAGGACAACTTCCTACGTTTAAAGTTAGTTTAGTTTACCCTGCATGGTTTCCTCGCTGTAGTAACACTGAACCGATGAGGGATGGCCCTTCCTGGATCTCTATAGGAGGAACAGTTTAGATATGACTGATAGTGGGTTAATCCACATATAAATAAAGTTAGAAGTAGTGGCTGATGGACATATAGAACTATTTCTCGGATTCTAGGAAACACGGGAGCATCTAATTTCTGAAAAAAATCTCTCCAAACAAATGACAACTGTTGTCAAATTTCTCCATTGCGTCAAAGGAGAATTCTCTCTCGTGCCTCTTCACAATTTTTACGTCAAGGCGTAACTAGTTTAACGAAAAAATGTCTCAACATTGCAAGCAACAGACATAAAACTGAACTCTATATTTCCGACAGGATGAAACCATTTATAGAAGTGAGGCTTGCCAAAACTTGCGTGAACAATTATGTACTTGAATTTTATTTCGAATTACAGAGGCTAATAAATCTTAACTTAATAACAAATATCATTTATAAATAACAAATAACATATTTGTTATAAATAACAAAAAACTAACGACCTGAAATGTTTCAACTTGCTCTTAAGGTTCTAGTAACCTTTTCCTGTCGGTAGAGTTCCCCATATAGAAGGAGTAAACGAGATTAATAAACCGCTTATTATACGAATATTTCAAGTTTTTCGATACTTACTGTAACACAAAATTAGTATCATACAAATTTACGCCAGCAAAATCAACATCGAAAAAACAACAAACAGAACGTAGTCCGGATACACATTTTTACCGACTGCGTGCGTTGACCAATCAGAAGTCAGGATATTACAATTTCTTAAGTATAAGTTTAAGAAAAATGGATGACTGGATAGTGGCATGAGGGGGAAACTTAATTCCCATTTTTGAGCCACTCTCCTTACAGAAACTGAAAACAAAAGAACGAAATACAATGAAACAGAAATTAAAGAGATATTGACAAAAACATGTTAGTGTAAAAAGAAGAAAAAAGAAAGCTAATTCAGTGTATTCTGAGTTAAATAGTTCCAAAGAGATATTTTGAAAGAATCCAAACTAGGCGATGGTAATGAAAACTCTCTTTACAATTCGATGAAAGCTGCCGTGGATTATTTAATATAATCCACTCCAATGAAAACGAATGAAAATGTTCACACGCTATTTTTACTTTTTCTTTTTTGTCACACTACTAAGTTGCAATGCGCACGATAAAGTAGTACAATGCGCACGATAAAGTAGTACAATGCGCACAATAATGTAGTACAATGTGCAAGATATAGTAGTGCAATGCGCACAATACAGTAGTGCAATGCGCACGATACAGTGAGTACAATGCGCACGATATAGTAGTACAATGCGCACGAACCAGTACTACGATGCGCACGATTCAGTAGTGCAATGCGCAAGATACAGTAGTGCAATGCGCAAGATACAGTAGTGCAATGTGCAAGATACAGTATAGTGCAATGTGCAAGATACAGTAGTGCAATGTGCAAGATACAGTATAGTGCAATGTGCAAGATACAGTAGTGCAATTCGCACGATACAGTGAGTACAATGCGCACGATACAGTAGTGCAATGCGCACGATACAGTAGTACAATGCGCACGATACAGTAGTGCAATGCGCACGATACAGTGAGTACAATGCGCACGATACAGTAGTGATATGCGCACAATCCAGTAGTGCAATGCGCACGATACAGTGAGTACAGTGCGCACGATACAGTGAGTACAATGCGCACGATACAGTAGTACAATGCGCACGAACCAGCAGTACGATGCGCACAATCCAGTAGTACGATGCGCAAGATACAGTAGTGCAATGCGCAAGATACAGTAGTGCAATGTGCAAGATACAGTCGTGCAATGCGCAAGATACAGTAGTACAATGCGCAAGATACAGTAGTGCAATGCGCAAGATACAGTAGTACAATGTGCAAGATACAGTAGCACAATGTGCAAGATACAGTAGTGCAATGTGCAAGATACAGTAGTGCAATGTGCAAGATACAGTAGTACAATGAGCAAGATACAGTAGTACAATGAGCAAGATACAGTAGTACAATGGGCAAGATACAGTAGTACAATGTGCAAGATACAGTAGTACAATGAGCAAGATACAGTAGTACAATGCGCAAGATACAGTAGTGCAATGCGCAAGATACAGTAGTGCAATGCGCAAGATACAGTAGTACAATGTGCAAGATACAGTAGTGCAATGCGCAAGATACAGTAGTACAATGTGCAAGATACAGTATAGTACAATGCGCAAGATACAGTATAGTGCAATGTGCAAGGTACAGTAGTGCAATGTGCAAGATACAGTAGTACAATGCGCAAGATACAGTAGTACAATGCGCAAGATACAGTATAGTGCAATGTGCAAGATACAGTAGTACAATGCGCAAGATACAGTATAGTGCAATGTGCAAGATACAGTAGTACAATGTGCAAGATACAGTATAGTGCAATGTGCAAGATACAGTAGTGCAATGTACAAGATACAGTAGTGCAATGTGCACGATACAGTATAGTGCAATGTGCAAGATACAGTAGTGCAATGCGCAAGATACAGTAGTACAATGCGCAAGATACAGTAGTACAATGTGCAAGATACAGTAGTGCAATGCGCAAGATACAGTAGTACAATGCGCACGATATAGTAGTACAATGCGCACGATATAGTAGTACAATGCGCAAGATACAGTAGTACAATGTGCAAGATACAGTATAGTGCAATGTGCAAGATACAGTATAGTGCAATGTACAAGATACAGTAGTGCAATGAGCAAGATACAGTAGTGCAATGTGCAAGATACAGTAGTACAATGTGCAAGATACAGTAGTACAATGCGCACGATACAGTAGTACAATGCGCACGATACAGTAGTACAATGCGCACGATACAGTAGTACAATGCGCACGATATAGTAGTACAATGCGCACGATATAGTAGTACAATGCGCACGATATAGTAGTACAATGCGCACGATATAGTAATACAATGCGCACGATATAGTAGTGCAATGCGCACGATATAGTAGTGCAATGCGCACGATATAGTAGTGCAATGCGCACGATATAGTAGTACAATGCGCACGATATAGTAGTGCAATGCGCACGATATAGTAGTGCAATGCGCACGATATAGTAGTGCAATGCGCACGATATAGTAGTGCAATGCGCAGGATACAGTAGTGCAATGGGCAGGATACAGTAGTGCAATGTGCAAGATACAGTAGTGCAATGTGCAAGATACAGTATAGTGCAATGTACAAGATACAGTAGTACAATGTGCAAGATATAGTAGTACAATGTGCAAGATATAGTAGTACAATGCGCAAGATACAGTAGTACAATGCGCAAGATACAGTAGTACAATGCGCAAGATATAGTAGTACAATGCGCAAGATTTAGTAGTACAATGCGCAAGATATAGTAGTACAATGCGCACGATATAGTAGTAGTACAATGCGCACGATATAGTAGTAGTACAATGCGCACGATATAGTAGTAGTACAATGCGCACGATAAAGTTGTACCATGCGCACGATATAGTAGTACCATGCGCACGATATAGTAGTACAATGCGCACGATATAGTAGTACAATGCGCACGATATAGTAGTAGGACAATGCGCACGATACGCGTAGTACAATGCGCGCGATATAGTAGTGCAATGCGCACGATATAGTAGTACAATGCGCACGATATAGTAGTACAATGCGCACGATATATTAAGTAGTAAAACGCGCACGACATAGTAGTACAATGTGCACGACATAGTAGTACAATGTGCACGACATAGTAGTACAATGCGCACGATATAGTAGTACAATGCGCACGATATAGTAGTACAATGTGTACGATACGCGTAGTACAATGCGCGCGATATAGTAGTGCAATGCGCGCGATATAGTAGTGCAATGCGCGCGATATAGTAGTACAATGCGCGCGATACAGTAGTACAATGCGCGCGATACAGTAGTACAATGCGCGCGATATAGTAGTGCAATGCGCGCGATATAGTAGTACAATGCGCGCGATATAGTAGTACAATGCGCACGATATAGTAGTACAATGTGTACGATACGCGTAGTGCAATGCGCGCGATATAGTAGTACAATGCGCGCGATATAGTAGTACAATGCGCGCGATATAGTAGTACAATGCGCGCGATATAGTAGTACAATGCGCGCGATATAGTAGCTACAATGTGCACGATATACTAGTACAATGCGCACGATATACTAGTACAATGCGCACGATATACTAGTACAATGCGCACGGTATACTAGTACAATGAGCACGATATAGTTGTTGTTGTTTGTTTGTCTCCGAGTCCGGGCGTAGGCCGAAGGCCCTGAGTCCGGCGAGGGTGCTACTCGGCATGCGTGGACACCATTTACACGCGAAATTACACGCGAGATGAAAACCTGAAAGTAATTCTGAAACTTGTATAAACAGGTATATATATATATATAACAAATCCATAACTTGCGCAGTTCGGATAGCAGGGTACTGGTAACTAACCTGTTAAATTATTCAAATTATTTAAATATAATTGATAAGTTCGGTTGGATTACAAAATAATTTTTCAACGATCATGACCTGAAAGAAATCTTTGCCAGAAAAAATAGTTTCAGCTAAAATGTACATTAATATTACTATGGAAAAAGACCAAAGAAAAAAGGCTAAGAACTAGATGTGGCAGCGAGACGAGGCAACAATAAATACGACTTAAAACCACTGAAAAACGCCTAAAAATTACGATAAAGACCGAAAACGATGCCGACCGAAATGTAACTGAAGGAACAAGGATTTATCTAAGGCTTTTGATACAGTCAATCACAACATTCCTTTACAAAAACTTGAACATTATGGTGTAAGAGGTGTAGTGAATGAGTGGTTTAAATTTTTATCAAGAAAACAGAAAACAAGTTGTGTCTATAGGAAACGTCACTTTTGAAATTTTACCTATTTCCTGTGGTGTACCACAGGGTTCAGTTCTTGGGCCACTTTTATTTTTGCTATATATAAACGATTTTCAAAATTCCACTAGTATTCACTTGATTTCCATCTTTTTGCGGATGACTCAAGTCTCTTTTATACTAATAAGAGTTTATCAATAGAATCTACTATTAATGGTTAACTTAAATATGTACACGAATGGCGCTGTGTCAATAAAATATCTCATAATATCGAAAAAACTAGCTTTGTTATGTTTCATCAAGAACAAAAAAAACCCTAACTATATTACGCAAATTTTTCTAAATGATCAGTTATACTTAAACAAGACTATACTATAGTAGTAAATATCTTGGTGTTGTGATTGACTGTCATCTAAACTGGAAGCACAAGTTTCTGAAATTTCAAAAAAGATCAAACGTACTTGATATTGGAGTCATATATGTAAAATACGAAATTTTGTCAACGTTAATATTCTTACAAATCTTTATTATGCCTTAATTTACCCATTCTTGACATATGGGCTAGTTGCTTGGGGAAATACTTACCAGTACTCGTTAAACCCATTGTTTGTCCTACAGAAAAAGCTTATTCGCTTGATAACCGTTTTTCCGATTATAATGATCACACAAATCCTCTCTTTATAAATGTCAAAATTCTAAATTTTTTATCACAATGCTTTATTTATGTATGAATATCATGCAGGGAATCTGCCTGATATTTTTAATTACTTCTTTCTCCTAGTTAGTCAAAATCCGCATAGTTATAACATCAGACTTGCTTCAAGGTCATCTTATTCCTTGCCTAAGATAAGAACCAACTATGGGAAATTTAATATTAGATTTGTTGGTCCTAACGTGTGGAACCAAATTGACGAAGAAATTAAGAAACTCAGGAAATCAAAATTTAAGGAAAAACTAAAAATGTCTTACTGCAATCGTACTGTAACCTACAAATATTCTAGTACTTGCAGTAAACTTTTCATCTGACCTACTCTTGTATATAATTTATTATAATTAGCTAACTGTCCATACAGTCTAGCCTTTTTGGTTATTACAGTTAGCTTATAACTACTTATACGTACCAACATATCTATCTAAATTACTCAATGCAAAATTATGATATTAAAATAAAGTCTTGTCTTGGATGTGTCCTGTAACTGTTCTTAAAATACTCATTAATAATTCATGACGAAAATTCAAAAGAAATCAATACCGTAGCAGCGGTTGTAAATCGGATACAGCATCGTCCTGATTTACATAAACTTTAGCTTCGATTTTCTCGGCTAAAACAGACCGTATCCCCAAAATAGTTGGTGAACTTGATTACTTAAATGCATTTGTATTTTAAGAAAGATACAGCATTCGCATCCGAGCTGTATCTGATTTACTACGGCTCGCTTACAGCTCGCCTTGTAAATCAGATACAGCTCGGCTGCTCATGCTGTATCTATTACAAAGCCGGTAAAGAATTCGGCTCTGGTGTATTCTGCTTAATTCGAGAAAGAACGATGAAGAAATTTTGAAACAAACGGCTTTTTAGATCTTGAAGAACGATACCTTGTCATATTCATTTGTCAACAACGAAAAAAGTAAGAAACCGAACGAGAAAAATGACAATCCGAAAAGAGTAGACTGAATTGGCAGTGTTTGTGGTGACAAAAGCAGGAGAAAGTTTAATGGTAGGAGATTCGTATTTACCAGTTTAGCTGAGTTAAAACGGAAGAAATCCTGAAAATGAAAATCAGTTGTCTTTGGACGCTACGACGTCCGCATTGTGTCTTTTCTTGGCCACTATTATCTATTTTTGAATGAAAATTTGTCAGTTGGTTCATCTCGTTTTTGTTTTTTTTAATATTGACTTTGCATGTTCTTTCCTACATGACTACAGATGAACTTCTCTAATTAATTTTCTGGGTTGTTTTCTGTGGTGTTTTCGGTTGTTTAGTTTTAGATTATTGTTGTTTGTTAGCATTATGCCGAACGTTCTTAAAAAACAACTGGTATAACCTTACGACCTCATACTTTTTTGACTACGTTCACATGCTGATAAATAAGAACTAACTAGCAATGCATGGAACAGTGTCTAACTGTAACCGCAATGATGCTACACGTGTTACAGACGTTTTACAGCTAACCTCAACAATTAATTAATTAATGAGTCTGTCTGCACGCCCAAGTACAACGACAGTGAACTTGAAACGTAGATGGTCGACGTATAAACTCCCACTACTTAAAAACGTCGCGAGACATGTTCCAGACCCGATGCCACCAAACAGATGTCCACGCGATAAAACCATGAATGTATCCACGGCAACAGGATGTAGGCTTCCTGTTTTTTAATCAATCAAGAGGTTAATAGTTTATTCGCCTGGGAGGTTAATAAAGACTTAAAAATTATAACCGCGTGATGTTTGACGTTATTAGATTACAGATCCGTGCTAATCAGTCAATAAATAGGGCTCAATTAGCCGTTGACGTGATAGTGGTCTTTATATAATCCGAGGGTTTTCTGAATTAAGTTAAAAACATTTCTGATACCGCCACTATCCACAGCCTCCCGGCATTGTCTATGCGAAGCAACTGAAAAACTGAAAACTCTGATTATAGGGACAAAAAGGCGAGAATATGTATTGGTGGGCATTCCTTGGTGTCGTAGCCATCTCGACGTTAACTTCCACAGCAAATGGATTTATCCAAGGTTTGTGACCTACTAAAACTTGTTGATGTTGTCACAACAGTAATATCTTAGAAGTTAAACAATATCGAATCATGTGCGCGTCTTGCGTTTTTTTGGGCACAATCTTGCCAAAATTCATTTCACCATCTAAGCTCGGGGCATTTCAATCGGCAATAGATTGTATTTTATGTACGGCCCGGAAAGGCAGATATATGTCTTGGACTACTTGAGAGCTTTTGAGACTGGTCGTTTTAAGCGAACGTCTATCCGCGCGCGAAGCGCATCGTATTTTCCTCTTGAATCTCTTTTTTAAAGATAAGATTTTTTGAGTCATGTGGAATAACTAGCGGGTTTTGCAGGCAAAACAGACATTGCACGCCGTAGAAGAATTTGTGGTATTCAAAAAGGTTTTGAAGAGAGTCCGACACTTCAATGGTGTAAGGTTGTAACACTTTGGTATTATCAATGAAACGATGGAGGGGATTGTTAACATGGACCGAGCTACATAATAGTTGCCATGGACGATTGTACACGTATATCTAAAAAGCATTAAGTCTTTATATAATAAGAAACATTTTTCTAAGACTTCATTGCGCGAACTTATATTACAAGACTTCTACATGGTCAAGACTTCACTGCAACTAACATGGTTAAATCAATCTACTGAGTGTATGCATTTTGAGTATCTATGTGACGTTTGCGTGTTTTGAGTATTTTAAATGACGTTTTTTAACCTTTAGTTTAGAGTCTGCTCGATTTCAAAATTTCCCGGGGGAGCATGCCCCCAGACCCCCCCCCAAAAAAAATATTTTGATTTCGGCTCCCCCCCTTTCAAAATCCTAGCTACATCCCTGGTTACATGTACTCGTTTCATATCATCATTAACTGTATGTACTGTGAGTGTGTTACGAAGAACATAAATACTTGTACATTGTACTATCAGCAATGCAACTCCAGCCAAACGTGTTTTCAATTAATCAATTTATCCGGCCAGTCTTCCGACTTAATAATAAATGTTATGATGAATCGCAGTTAGAGTTAGGTGCTAGCATATACGAGTGTAATGACAAATTTCATTTGGTCCAAAATTCTGATTGTGAACGGCCCAGTATTTAAAAGTATCGTCACTTCGATCTGACTGAGTAGACGGAAAGTGTAAATATGATTCTTAATTAAATAAAAGTGTCTTATATTTTCTTTCCAAATTCCAATATACTCTCACTCTCACGAGTGGTTTATTGACAAACGCCGCTTAACTAACTGAATTATACTTTGGTATTCTAACGCCAGACGGTTTTATTCACCTCAGGGGATACCCTGGGACAGAAATGAGTAAAAAATCATCCTACTCTTTCCCGTCAAAACAAGTGTTAAATTTGGTATTTTACTCTGGCTATTAACGTCAGACGATGGGGAAGCCTTCGGGCAGGAGTGAGTTAATATTTATACGACTTATTAGAAGTTGTTTTTCCAAACCTTTTTTTTAAATGTATTATTGTACTAATCAATTGTATTTCACAATAACGCTCAAGCAAACAGCTGGTATATCTTTATCTTTGTACGTATTGTGGGACAGCGAAGGTAGACTTCACGCTCCCAATTTGCCCATGTAGCTTAGTAGGTAAAGCGTCTTACTAGTAAATCGAAGGGGTTCGACTGCCAGCCGCGGTCAAGTAGAGTTTAAACCATACGTACGTATGGTTGGTCACTATATTTTAAAATATTCTATATTTTAGCACCTAAATCATCATATTTATCTTTGTACATTCCAAGCCCAGTTGTACATTGTACAATAAACCGATTTTATCACTACTTATAATATAATGTGTTAGATAAAGCAGAGAACAAAACTAAACATCGACAAAATATAAGATAAAACAAGATCACATGCAAAACGGTGATGAATGACGATTCGACTATACTACAGTACTAGTATTACAAAATCATAATCGGAGATTTGCAATTTGGCTTGTGCTTAACCTGTTTTGTGTTTTTTTTTTAACGTGTGTCAGCTGAAATTTCAACGCTCGTTTGTCAGATCTTGTCCTCAGTCTGAAGTTTCGGGACATGTGGCTATGGTCTGTCTGACAGTACATTTTTCAAATTCATTAATTTTTCATGAGATAAACAAAAGGAAATTAGCATACGGTGCAAAGGATATGCGAGTATGTTGTATTAAAGTGCAATGGGGTTAGTCTCGTCAAAATATAAAAGCATCATTGTTTGTATGATAAGAAAATAATAATACACTGAGTGATTGATGACATTGATCGAATGACAGCATGAATCGTTTTGGATCACGATCACTCAAGAAGCTGCATGTGTACATGTAATTTTATAAATAGCCAAGTTCAGATTTAACTTTTTCCTATCCACACTTTTAGACTTAAATACTCATGAGTGTATTTTATTCTGTCTGCCGCCATACAATTGCATTCACCAAAGAGAAAAGCCTCGGACAGGGACGAGTAAAACCAAACACTAAGAGCGAAGGAGACAATATGCTGAGAGCATGAAATCAAAGTAGTGTGCTGCGTGGGTAGTGTTGAGACACAAATCAAAATATATAATAGTAAGGTTGGATATACTGCCGAAACATGCATGGAACGTAGAAGTCTAACCTTTCGAGCGAAGGCCCTTACTATATTTCCTTACTATATTTCGAGATAGGATGTAGAGACTGTAGACAGAGCAGAAGCCATATTCATGATACAAGATATAACAAGATAAGTAGAAAAAAGGAGAGGAAGAGAAGAAAATAGAAAAGCGAGAGAGAGAATTGTATACATATAGAGAGAATTAAGAGAGAAAGAGAGAGAGAGAGAGAGAGAGAGAGAGAGAGAGAGAGAGAGAGAGAGAGAGAGAGAGAGAGAGAGAGAGTGAGAGAGAGAGAGAGAGAGAGAGAGAGAGAGAGAGAGAGAGAGAGAGAGAGAGAGAGAGAGAGAGAGAGAGAGAGAGAGAGAGAGAGAGAGAGAGAGAGAGAGAGAGAGAGAGAGAGAGAGAGAGAGAGAGAGAGAGAGAGAGAGAGAGAGAGAGAGAGAGATGGAGAGAGAGAGAGAGAGAGAGAGAGAGAGAGAGAGAGAGAGAGAGAGAGAGAGAGAGAGAGAGAGAGAGAGAGAGAGAGAGAGAGAGAGAGAGAGAGAGAGAGAGAGAGAGAGAGAGAGAGAGAGAGAGAGAGAGAGAGAGAGAGAGAGAGAGAGAGAGAGAGAGAGAGAGAGAGAGAGAGAGAGAGAGAGAGAGAGAGAGAGAGAGAGAGAGAGAGAGAGAGAGAGAGAGAGAGTGAGAGAGAGAGAGAGAGAGAGAGAGAGAGAGAGAGAGAGAGAGAGAGAGAGAGAGAGAGAGAGAGAGAGAGAGAGAGAGAGAGAGAGAGAGAGAGAGAGAGAGAGAGAGAAAGAAAAGTCTCTGAGTTCCCAAGCGTGACTATGGCGAGACGCTCTGAGTCTCTAACCACTGAGCTACAGGGACTAGGATATGGTTTAAACGTATAGACGTAGGTTGAATTCAGCGTACCACATTATATGCAATATTTAAAACATAAGCAGCAGTGTTTTATCAGATATACAGACACGAGGTGATGTAAACCAAGAGGAATTCATTCAACATGAATTTTCGTTGTGTTTTCCTCATGAATTATTAATGAGGTTTAGATATATATATTTTTATACTGCATGCTATGTGTAGTATATTACTGTAAGTTGCCCATTTCATTGATTCAACAAGTGCTAGTTTTATCTAAGATGTAATATATCGTATATAGTGTTCTTCTTAATTGTCTGGAAACATTTGATTAGCTCGCGAGACCGAAATTTAAAGCTCTAAATTCTATATTCAATTAGTAATTAAAAACGAAAACTCATCCTACGGATGACCACTTGATCTGCATCAAGTTCTTTCTAATGGCCGGAAAACACTACAGATTTAATGAACCTATACGGCTCAAATATCGAGTTACGCTATTCAACACTACACATGTGGAAAGCAACAATCAAAGTATACCTCTGGTGCGTGCATACCTCTTATCCTAAAGACTGGCACAAAGCCCATTCTCAAATCAATCCATATTTTCACGCTTAATCAGGTGTGAGGTGTCCCTATCAAGTTTTAGATTAAAAATAATGCCATGTGGCATTGTTTATAAGAACTTTTCAACTAAGGTCAACATTGGCGACCACATCGACGTTGTTCTTTAATTAAACCATGTTTCTGACCAGAAACTAGCAAAACAACACATTTGGAATGATTCCCTCAACTTTTCTATTTTGGCAGTTTTTAAAAATAGCATGACATATATAGTTAAGTTGTGTGTTGACTAAAAAAGTCTATCTTATTTGTTGGTAGTATATACTTTTTCCTGAACGTACAACTTAACTATATATGTGATGCTATTTTTAGTTATTCTGACACAAACCTTATTAGCCATGCACTTCGTAATCTTCGCATCAAAATAACGCGTTCAGCTGCGACGGGGTAAAACTTATTTCAATCCATAACGTCATCCTAATGCCGCAGGATTCATTTGTATTTTCATTTACACTTCCGAATTCGTTATACTGAATTCCTCAGCCCGATGTTATGAATTTAAATGTTTTATCCCGACGCATAAGGTGTCATTTTGATGCACAGGTCGCGAAATTCAGTGCTGTGAGTAACTTCGTTACAAGTAACTAGTTACAATAACTAGTTACATTTTTAAGTAACTGTAACTGAAACTATAGTTACTTTTTCTGAAGAAGTAACTGTAACTATATCTAGTTACTTTTTGAAGAAGTAGCTATAACTATAGTTACTTTTTTAAAGAACTGTAACTAGTTACAATATTTGGTTTAAAAATGTGACGATAGTTACTGATTTTCAGTTGAGGATGTCATTCTTTCTTGATAAAAATGGTTTTGATATAATAATAAAGGTAAATTATGTACACATTTGACTATTTCTGCTTAGTGACAACTATATTTAGGCATTTAGCTGTAAAACATAATTATGGTACTGGCATCTAAAAACCAGTAATTTCTTTGTCGATTCTAGTAACACGGACAAAGAAATGTAACTTTGTAACTAGTTACAAAATGTTTGAAGTAACTTTGTAACTGTAACTATAGTTACTTTTCTAATGATGTAACTGTAACTGTAACTAGTTACAAAAATTATGTAACTTTTACAGCACTGGCGAAATTACGAGCTGGCTTATTTTCCTGAAATTGCACAAAATCTCACAATAACTGTTTTAAAAGATATAAAAACATAAGAGATACTAGAAACCTGCACAGAAGTACGGATGGTCAAAATTAAGTTTGATTGAAACGGATTGTGAATGTAAAATTTTCATTTCTGTTGGTCTGGCAGAAATCAAATTTAGGTCAATTTGTGTGAAAACTTGGCCATGGATGTTCAGAAATCCTGCATATAGTTTTTAGTTGACTTGTATTTCCATAGTTAATAGAAAATAGACATGGTTTGGGAGCCCGGCAAACTTCAAAGTGGTTAACAACCAAGCTACGATTCATGTTGAAAGGTACAAGAAGGTGCACAAATCCTTTCTTTTAGGTTTATTAATATTTAAACAGTACGGTTGAGTGATTGAACCCAAACGTAGCTATTGGATGATTGCTTCATTATACAGAAAACACAATATGTTCAGTAACCGTGAAAGTGCATAAATTTCCATAAACCTGAACAAAAACATAAAACAATGACTTTTGTTGAGCTTCCAAACCATGTCTATAGTTTATATTAACTATGGATTTTAATATAAAACAGTTTTAGCTCAAAATAGCTTAAACAACGTTGTGCTGGCAAGCGTGCGTCATCAGTTTATAACACTATTCAGTCATCAATTGCTGTAACACGCTGAAACATTAATAACAACAATAGTAAACATGGTTGTTTTATCAATACGATTTTCCCCTATTCCTACAATTCAATTAAATTCTAATTAATTTTTGTGACGAATTACATAGCAATGTATACACTAATCCGCATTCCTACAAAATAAATCCGTATTTCCTATTCCTACAATTCACTTCAATGTTAATTAATTTTGCAAATAGCAAATCTAATCTGCAAATAGCTCAGCTAATCGAAGCGGAAGTGTGGATCATTAAAATTATAAAGAAAAACCTTAAAATTAATTATAAGAAATATTTCTTTCTTATACGTATTGTTTTTACCAGAAAAAGAGTATCCAATTTGTGCAATTGGTACAAAGAAATGTTACTGACTTACTGTATTTGAGTACACAGTAAACACAGACCAAATTTTGTATAAACACACACGATCGTGTTCCTTCATCATTATATATATATATATATATATATATATATATATATATATATATATTCAAACAAACAAAGTGTTGTTCGCGAAATGTCGAAAAGTGCTCAATACCGTAAAGATAGAGCGAATATACTATAAGTGGGCTTACCTCAAATGTTGATGGTCGCTACTGTCAGTTTCACGCTGGGCGATCTTCAGGCGGCTGAAGATCGCCCAGCGTGAAACTGACAGTAGCGCGACCATCAACATTTGAGGTAAGCCCACTTATAGTATATATATATATATAGTTCAATCTACAGACACGGTGTTTCGCTGTACAACAGCTCATCAGTGTAGCTTGGAACAATCTGAATGAATTTCATCAATTACTTATACACATGCGATCGTCGGTGACAACCGTATGTGGGACAGCATCGGTGAAATACATTCAGATAGCGTGAAGTGCGCATGGGCCCAGAGTGCTCAAACTTCCACAAGCGTAGTGAGCGTTGCATTATCGCTAATAGGTACCCACGACAACTTCGCAGAGTGTTCAACAACACCGAAGTGAAGGAGCGTACATAGTTCTCTCTCTCTATCTGTATCTTTAATCGGTAAAGCTGATTGCATACAACCGATGTAAAATTAACAAGTAAATTACAGTAATAAAATCCTAATTTAACTAATTTTAATCAACCACTTGTGGAATTCTTATTCAGCTAATAAAAAATTCAACTAAAACAGATTAAAAAATTTGGCCTGTCGCCCGATTTTAAAGCGCTTATCAACCCAAACAAGGGACCGTTCATGAGGTGGCGGTTACCGGGTTGATTTTATGTCACGAAAATCTTATTGATTATTTGAGAAATGCAAAATCACATAACGAAGCAAAATTGGGTTTGTTTTTCTGTAGGTATAGCACACGGAGTATTATAATTCCTTTTTGTAGGCAAAGAAAGATTTTCAATCAGCATGCAGTTAACCGGGCCAGTCCGCCTCAGATATGAACAGCCCCTAAGATATTACTGATATGAATCCTGTGTAACGTAAATAGTTGAATGCCAAAATATTGTTTGATTTGAATTGTTATATTTGAAGTTCTATTTCCAAAATGGTATAAATAAGGATGACGTCTATGTATAGGCATAAATTTGCATACACAATGTTCTGTTACCCAATTCGAATGTTAAAGTGTATATGAAATGAAAATCAAGTTTGTCTAATTTGGAAGAACTCGTGAAATGGTAAAGTAACATCTTCTACAGTTTTTCCATATCTTTACTTCGTTCTTAAGATATTAAGATTTGTTTGATACGTAAATGATCACACAGCATACGTCACATTGTATAATGAGTTTTTGAGAAATCGTGCATATCATTGATATTTGTATGTTAAACCGCTTGAACCTGTGTTTGTTTAAAGTTATGAGACAAATACACCTACATGGCCAGTTTCGTGTGACTTTGTTCGATAACTTCAACGATATTCCTAATTTTACAACAACTCATTATACAATGTGACGTATGCAGTGTGATCCAAATAGCGAAGTAAGCTATGGAAAAACTGTAGAAGATGTTACTTTACCATTTCAAGAGTTCTTCCAAATTAGACAAACTTAATTTTCATTTAATATACACTTTAATGGTATACTTAAATAATATATTATATATATTTTATAATTTTTCCACTCTTCAAGCGGTTTATTATACCAAAAGGAAGAAAAAATCACAAATGCCTACATTGACGTCATCCTCATTACCATTTTAGAAATACAAACCTCAATATAACAACAAATAAAAGTTCAAAAAATATTTTGGCATTCAACTATTGATCACGTCACGTTACATAGAATCCATATCCATAATATCTTATTTGGGTCCATAAGCACTTTATTATTTGAAAGTTTGCATGGTGAAAAATTGTGATACAAGCGAGAATTTGTGGAAACACCACGTTGACTCAGGTCATCATCAGAGCAAATGCAGCACCACTGTAAATAAAGTGGGCATGTACATCGGGTTTTCGAAACTCGAGGAATAATTGGCGGAATGATCCAAAATTTCACAAAGACAAACGTATTGACACAATAAACATGCAAGTAAAACAATAATGTTCATAAACTTTTATTTTGTTGAATAATATTATTCGTACGGTAGTGTTCGCGTTTCAATATAAATAAAACATGGGTATATGTCGGGTTTATAATTATGTAGTATGCGTGCAGTCCCAGCTGTTTATAAAATCTCACCGAAACCACGTCAGTAAGACAAATACACTTTGTACTAGAGATAAGTACACTATATTTCAGTATATTTCAAAAATTTAAAGCAATTAAGAGGAAATATTCTATCATTTTGACTTAAATTCTTGTATACATAACTGCTCACACCATGAACTTGGGCGATCTGTGGGTTAACCTGATGAAAGTCTGAGTCGACAGGTCGAAAGCTCATGCAGTAATAAATAATAAACGTGATGTTTGCACAAATTCTCGCTTCTATTGATTTAAAAAATGTCATTTTTGGCAAGCAAGTTAAATTAGCGATAGTTTTAAAATTTGGCAAATAAAACATTTTGGCACTTAATATAAAAAAATTTGCGAAATCCTATTAGAAAAGGAACGATAATTTGCTTTTCTAAGCACATAAGATACCGCAGGGGTTCTCAATTTTCTATGAAGGCCGAAGAAAAAACATTGGTTGGAGCAAAGGGCCAGAAGGCAAAATCACAACATTTCACCATACCCATTTTAAGCAATGTGTAGCCAGTAGCGTGCTTAAAGCTATATAGGTATTTTTAATAAGGGCTCGTATTTCTTAATAGATCCACTAGAATCTGGAACATACTTCCTGGAGAATTAAGATATAACTCCATAACCATTAACCAATTTAAGATTTTTCTTTTCAATTATTATTTTACTGCCTTGGATATAAACTACGATGTAGATGACCCCATGCAGATCTTTGAAATCCATATGTTTAAAGTGTAATACTGCTCGCAGTCTAGCTAGCCCTGTTTTTAATAATTGTAATTAATTTTGTATGTGTTTGTTGACGGGCCCGCAGTATAATTGGTGTATACTGTTGCGGTGACCCTGTATTTATTATTTTATACATGGCGAAGTTAAATAGATAAGTAGATTATAGTGCGAGATTGTAGGGGAGCTTACTGGAGGGGAGCTTACTGGAGTGGACCTCTAAGGAAAACAGTAAGAAGAAATAATTAACAGAAGAAATAGTTATACAAATCGAAATATAGTTATAAGGTTGCATATATTGCCGAAACATGGAACGTATATAAGTCTAACGTTTCGAGCGAATTCTTCTCTCTGACGAGGGGCCTTCGCTCATAACGTTAGCCTTCTACGTCCCACGTTTCGGCAGTATATCCAACCTTACTATATTTCAACCTTACTATATATCCAACCTTACTATATTTCAACCTTACTATATATCCAACCTTACTATATTTCAACCTTACTATATATCCAACCTTACTATATTTTATATATTAAAAATAGAGTTACTGTTAGTTTAGTTTAGTTTACGATTATAGTTCTCCATTGTGAACGTTCGCTCAAGTTCAGTTTACCACCATTCTCCCACGAACAGCATTGTACGATCAAATTACCTGTCTATCAATGAAAAACATAATGAAGGAACCACACCCACAAAAACTAGTGTGAAGTTGTAATGTAGACTACAAAACGCTTTTACAAAAAGCTTTTTTCTATAGAGCCATCCTAAAGACCTTATTGATTTAAAAGCGCTGTCACAACTAAGCCAGCTATTTGACAGCTTTCTTTAAAGCAGTTACTTTTTTCAGACATGACTGAGATGGTTCAGTCAAGGTTAAACCCAACCGATTGTGTTACGCTATTCTACGTCAGTAAACCCAAAACAAATTGGGGGAAACAGAAACTCACCTATCATGCTTGTAAAGAGTATAATGGACTCCAATATATGATCAATTGAAGAATATGTTGCGTTGTGAAATTCATGAATAATTAATGAGGTTAAGAAGCAATCAAAACGTAGCATTCAAGTCGCATGTATACGTCTGTAAATCCCAATAAAGATATGAATACTAATTAGCCTTCTTGATGAGCTGTATCAAAAGTTAAGAATACTAATTAGCCTTTTTGGTGATCTGTATCAAAAGTTAAGAATACTAATTAGCCTTTTTGGTGATCTTTATTAAAAGTTATGAATACTAATTAACTTCATTCTATTGTTTCATTTCAAGTACGATAAAGCATTCGCGTTCGATCTGTATGGGGATTTACTTCGGCTCGTCTGCGGCTCGCCTTGTAAATCCCATACAGATCGGCCGCTCATGCTTTATCCATTACTTGTAACTTCCTTATTCTCTTTTTGTAATATAACTATGTAGATCATTAATACGCATATTATTACTTTGTAATTTTATAAGGTATATTCTGCCGTTTTAAAATTATTTCCTTTTATATTTTGTACTATTACTAAGTTTCTCAGCAACCTTCTGGAAAACACTATTTTGTAATGTTGGTTTTCCTGAATAAATATTTATTACAAACAATTAATTAATCAAATTTATTTATTCCTATCAAAACAGTAAACTGACTACAAGATCGAGGCAGTCTAGACAGGAATGAGTTAATTGACAGCCATTCCTGATGGTAATCTAAGCTAAGTTTGTGAAAGGTTTCAGAAAGACCAACCAGACTATAAGGCGATGTACGATAACCTCGGAGAGATCGTGTTTCCAACAAATCCAGAAAATGTGATTTATATATATGCAAACATTAGTACAAGTATAAAACTTTTCACTAATTAAGACCACCACTAGAGCTATGCAATGAACTAGAATGAAGCTCAGATTTACCGGTGAAACTTTTCAATAATCAAGACCACCACTAGAACTATTTAATGAATTCGAATAAAGCTCAGATCTACACTATAAAACTTTTCACTAATTAAGACCACCAAGAGCTATGGAATGAACTAGAATGAAGCTCAGATCATTACTATAAAACGTTTCAATAATTAAGACCACCACTAGAGCTATGCAATGAACTAGAATGAAGCTCAGATCATTACTATAAAACGTTTCAATAATTAAGACCATCACTAGAGCTATGCAATGAACTAGAATGAAGTTCAGATCATTACTATAAAACGTTTCAATAATCAAGACCATCACTAGAGCTATGCAATGAACTAGAATGAAGCTCAAATCTACACTATAAAACTTTCAATAATCAAGACCACTATAGAGCTGCGCAATGGACTAGAATGAAGCTCAGGTTTGTACTATAAAACTTTTCATTAATCAAGACCGTCACTGTAGAGCTATGCAATGAACTAGAATGAAGCTCAGATCTACACTATAAAACGTTTCAATAATAAAGACCACTAGAGCTACGCAATGGACTAGAATGAAGTTCAGGTTTGTACTATAAAACTTTTCAACAATCAAGACCGTCACTGTAGAGCTACGCAATGAACTAGAAAGAAGCTCAAATCTGTACTATATTAACGTTTTTAAAAAATCAAGACCATTATTACAGTTATGCAATGAACTAGAATGAAGCTCAGATCTACACTATAAAACGTTTCAATAATAAAGACCACTAGAGACTACGCAATGGACTAGAATAAAGCTCAGGTTTGTACTATAACACTTTTCAATGAACTAGAAAGAAGCTCAAATCTGTACTATATTAACGTTTTTAAAAAAATCAAGACCATTATTACAGTTATGCAATGAACTAGAATGAATCTCAGAAGAAAAAAACCAATTTCCAATATTATATATTTAGACTATCGAGCTATCTTAAATCATGCGTGGCAGTTTATATAATTAATATCATAAATTCAACAAAGCCTATTTACTCGGATTCTTGACTGGAGTCAAAATGGCGAGCCACTCGTGTAGAAAGTCAATTTTAATCTTTAGCCATTTAAAGACCATGCTATACATACTATAGTATATACATCACGATAGACCACACAGAAAAAGTATTAAGTCTTACGTTCAGCACTAAGATTTAAAAAAAGTCTGAGTACACACACGTATATCTACATATAAGGATCCAGCTTCGCCTCATGCAATTTCCGGGCGCAATTTCCGGGACCCATGCACTACTTTTCAAAATACAAATCAATACAAATCAGCCTTAAAGGATTACGACATCCAAAATAAACTAAAAATCGTCTTGAATTCACAATCCACACAATCTCTTCATCCTTTCCCTCCCAACACGTTTCTTTTGGGCAGTAAAATCGTCTGGCGTTAGCTAATATAAATACTACAGACGTTAAATGTTACGACTTACGGCGGATAAAAAAGTTTTAAGGTGACTTGAGAAATCTAGAAACTACACCTCTATTTACAAAGGGTAGCTCATTCAACTAATATACAAGATTAAGCCAGTATATATATGAAAATAAATAATACAAGCGAGAATTTGAGGTAACACCGTGTTTATTCCCTTACGAATAAATCCTATATGATCCAATACGCGAGTTGATATGTGCACGCATCATTTTGGCGGGTCACAGGCATAATTTTGGCGGGCTACAGGCATAACAAATGTGGTAAATGATAGGAATTCGACAATTTCTGAAGATATTAGCATCAAAGAATTATTTCTATCTTTAAAAATAGTTAAATTTCGTTTAGTATTGGCCATGTTTTTATGCATGTGGCCCGCCAAAATGATGAGGCGCGACATCGTGCAAGTGGCCTACAAGACGTTCCTAGGAATTCCTTATCTCTGATAAGAGTTTTAGCTTCGAACGTATCCTTTCTAGATAAAACCTTGGCAGTTCACCTTTAAGCTTTTTTTGATAATCTGACAGAGAAGGTTGAAATTAAAACATAAGAAAAAACCTGCAAACATAAAGGCTAGACTTCCTGTCTCCGGTGACCATAGGTGGCGCTTTATACTTCAAAAACTCATTAATAATTCATGAGGAAAACACAAAAGAAAATCATGACCGTATCCTGTCTTTATATGTGATAAAGATACCTCCTGATTTACATAAACTTTAGTTTTGATTTTCTCGGCTTAGATCTGATAAAACACGAACTGCGAGTTTATTAAACAGTACTTAACATTTAATAGGATATGCAAATTAAAGCACTTGATAAAATAAACACTATATCTTATAATCTTAATTCCGTTACAATCTTCAAGCATGGCATTCGTGGTATGTTTAATGCTTTATAATTACGTATATTTCTTTCTTTTCTTTCTTTCCTTTCTTTCCTTTCTTTCCTTTCCTTTCCTTTCCTTTCCTTTCCTTTCCTTTCCTTTCCTTTCTTTCCTTTCTTTCCTTTCTTTCCTTTCTTTTCTTTCTTTCCTTTCTTTCCTTTCTTTCCTTTCTTTCCTTTCTTTCCTTTCTTTCTTTCCTTTCTTTCCTTTCTTTCCTTTCTTTCCTTTCTTTCCTTTCTTTCCTTTCTTTCCTTTCTTTCCTTTCTTTCTTTCTTTCCTTTCTTTCCTTTCTTTCCTTTCTTTCTTTTCTTTCTTTCTTTCTTTCTTTCTTTCTTTCCTTTCTTTCCTTTCTTTCCTTTCTTTCCTTTCTTTCTTTCTTTCCTTTCTTTCCTTTCTTTCCTTTCTTTCCTTTCTTTCCTTTCTTTCCTTTCTTTCCTTTCTTTCCTTTCTTTCCTTTCTTTCCTTTCTTTCCTTTCTTTCCTTTCTTTCCTTTCTTTCCTTTCTTTCCTTTCTTTCCTTTCTTTCTTTCTTTCCTTTCTTTCCTTTCTTTCCTTTCTTTCCTTTCTTTCCTTTCTTTCCTTTCTTTCTTTCCTTTCTTTTCTTTCCTTTCTTTCCTTTCTTTCCTTTCTTTCCTTTCTTTCCTTTCTTTCTTTCTTTCTTTCTTTCTTTCTTTCTTTCTTTCTTTCTTTCTTTCTTTCTTTCTTTCTTTCTTTCTTTCTTTTCTTTATTTCTTTCTTTTCTTTATTTCTTTATCTTTTTATGTTTATCTTTATACAGGGTTGTCCCGTTCAGCATAGCTGGTTTAAAGGGAGCCTTGTTTAACAAAAAATATACACCCAAAAAATACAGAAAAGATTAAATTACAGTTACAGTACACAATAGGGCGTAAAATAACAAGATGCCTGCTCAGGCGTTCACTCGGGCTACTGATTTCTGCAAGCTTGGCGTAGCGTATGCACATCTAAAAAACCTGCGGAACAGCAGCGTTTGTTTAAAAGTACAAGATTTCCAAAGCTATACAGAATCGCATAAACGCTTGTTCAACGCCAGATTATCTTTATACGCTAAAGCCAAACCGTTTTACTCGTCAAAGAGAACCCTCAGCCCCTTTAATAGGCAGCAATAGGTTAAGTTATTATTAAATCCGTCCTGTCTGAGCCAGCCGAAAATGTGAAAACGGTCTCTGTTGCGTTGCTGTTAGGAGCGCTTTATATTCTCCCCGTTTGTTCCGGTTCGTTCGTTCGTTTGTTTGTTCCGGTTCGTTCGTTCGTTTGTTCCGGTTCGTTCGTTTGTTCCGGTTCGTTCGTTTGTTCCGGTTCGTTCGTTCGTTCGTTCGTTCGTTCGTTCGTTCGTTCGTTCGTTCGTTCGTTCGTTCGTTCGTTCGTTCGTTCGTTCGTTCGTTCGTTCGTTCGTTCGTTCGTTCGTTCGTTCGAAATCAATAGCCACGACACCGCTCGGTAAAACTGAGTCTGGTTATTTTACTGTGTCTACACACCGTATTATAGTAATTTCTTTAATCTGTCTATAAATGCCATTTTACTCGTTAAAGGGAGACATCTCAGTTATCATACAGTCTTAACAAGTCTCTAATCTATCTTGGCTTGTGCCAGCCGAAAATGCAAAACGGCTTCTATTATTTAACTGTGTCTAACATCATATAGTTATTACTTTACTTTGTCTAATGTCATTTTAATCGTCAAAGGAAGCCAGCCTGGGCAGCAACTCATTACTCTGGTTAAGGCCAAACGATTTGACTCGTAATATTATATAGTTAAATATCTCTAAACCTTCTAGTATAATGCTTTTATAGTGTAAGACTGATCACGCTGATTTAGAAGTATTTCATTAAACGACAAAGGAGGGGGCGCCGTCGTGGCCAGATGGATTCTATATTAGCTTTGTTCTGTTGATTTAACAACGGGTAAATTTCCTAATAACACGCAGTACTGTCATGTGGTGATAAAGATAAAAGATAAGAGCAGTTCTAAAACATATTCAACTAATTACTCGGACTACCGCAGGTAGACGAGTCTAGGTTTCGGTCGTGTTATTGTGGTTATTGGTATTGTTTTTTGGGGGGTCGCGATATTGCCTCAGCAGGCTTTTCGAAATCGAGATTTCACTTTCATGGCGAGTTGTCTCTTGAACGAAGCTTTTCTTGCCATTTTATCGATGTTTTTTAATATTTCCACGATATTTCTTGGCAGACTACACAGTAGTCGTCTCAAACAAAGATGTCAGAGTAGTCTGACTGTCAGCGAATCAAGGTGTATTAAAAATAATTGGAAACTTTAAACTGAAGGAGTGAAGGACGTCAGAGAACAGTCATGTTTAATAATTGCGAAACCGAGGTTTGGCCGGATGATCAGTGGTTGTCTCTTTTGAACGAAGCTTCGATGTTTTTGAATATTTGCAAGACATTTCACTGTTTCTCAGTTGTTTACTTGTTTGAATAGCTTTGCAAGTTTTTCCCGCTTTCTGAGTAGAGACTGCACGCAGGCTAATCATAAACATGCTTACAAAGGCACATGTCTAAATATTTTCTATTTGTCCGAATTTAAATAAATTCTATATCAAAATGATCGCTTGAATTAGCCGAATCCGACACTATAGGTTTTGTCTACTAAATATATTAGATCCGTTGTTTAATTTTCAGAAAAACGGCCTTGTTTACATTTATACTATTAGCAAACCTTCGGCGCTTCCTGCACCGCAGCAGTTCATATAAGACCATAGATTCTATTTGTGAAAATCTATGCAATTATGCATTGCCATTGTCATGTAGTCTTGCTAGAGTACGCACAGGCTACGCGAAGCTTTCAGAAATCAGTAGACCGAGTGAACGCCTGAGCAGGCGTCTTGTTGACATTTAAATGCGGCAACGTAACCCCTCCCAGTATGATACCGCCTACACTAACAAACTTCCACATCTGCCTAAAATAATACATTTTAAATCTAATTAATAAGGAAAATACAAAAGAAATCAGTACCATGCCACGGTATTTATTTATTCACAAATCTTTATACACGGTAACCACATCAATCCGTCTATAAGGGTTGTTTTTCATGGGGCCGTGTGATATTAAAAATGTCTAATAATCTAAAACTAATAGGCTAACTAACTATTTAGAAGTAAAATCAATAAAATAGCTATAACTTTCAACGTATATGGTACATGTGTTAATTTAAATTTAATTTTGTGGCAAGGTATTCCACATCATGGCACCTCGATAACCAAAAGTTATTTTCAAAGCATTTGTGTTTGGTTTAGGGAGATACAATTTACTCTTGTTGCTCCTTAAATCATAGCAATCCCGATCTGTTTAAACTAAATAAATGGCTTAGTTTTGAGTTTCCACTTACACATTTATTTACTAGGGACAAGAGCTGCTCATCCCTCCTACATTGTAATCTGTTCCAGCCGATTTTTGTTAAAGTATCTGTTGCCGATGAATAATAACTGTCACCAGTAATTACGCGACCGACTTTATTCTGCGGTCTTTCTTTTAATTCGCATGAACAATTGTCCCAGACAAGGGAACAATAGTCGAAGTGAGGTAGCACCAAAGCTTTATATAGTCTTTCTAAACTTTCTTTACTGATAACGTCTTTAGCTCTTCGCAGAACCCCTATCCCTTTAGATATTTTTTTAGAAATATTATCAATATTGGTCAGTCCATGTTCTCGTGCTACCTACTCGTTTAATAGTTTGATCTTCGATGAAAATATGCGGATCCGTTTCGATTTGTGATAATCTTTGCCTGGATCCAATTATCATGTATTCAGTTTTGCTGATGTTTAATGAAAGTTTATTTGCTAATAGCCAGTCCAGTAAATTATCTAATTCTTGGTTTAATTTTGCTTCGATGTCTTGTCCTGAACTACCGGTTACAGTTATATTAGTATCATCGGCAAATATAGCTGGAGTGGAATTTTTCCTCAAACAATTAGGCAGGTCATTTATATAAATTAATTTATATAAATTTGACCCTTGAGGCACACCAGTTTTCATATACTTCATAGAAGTCAATGCTCTTCCCACCTTACAGACTTGGCCACGGTTACTTAGATAGGAAATGAACCATTGTAGCGCAGTAACACCACACAGCTCCAACTTTTTTTAATAATATATTATGATCGACTGTATCGAAAGCTTTTTTTAAATCAAGAAATAAGACACCATTTATAAGACCACGATCAATATTAAAAGTATCAGTTGTACTTAGCAGAGACGTGGCGGTAGAGTGCCCTCCACGAAACCCTGATTGCATGGCAACGTGTCAGAACATCATTTTGCATTAGGTATATATTTAGTTGCCCATAAACCAATTTCTCAAATAATTTAGAAACAACTGATATAACTGAAATTGGTCGATAGTTATTGCAATCATCCTTATTGCCAGATTTAAATATTGGTGAAATGCGTGCTTGTTTAAAGTCATCTGGGAAAATACCTTGAGTAATTGATAAGTTAAAAATGCCAGTTAGATAGATAGATTTATTTAACCACGCTAACATCGTCAGCAAAAGCTGGTTTCCACGATGGGCGTGTAAAACAATACAAGCAAAATTACATTATTTACAAACAGAACGAAAATAACAGAACAGTACTCAGCTATATTACATTGGTTGTAGTTTCAACATATAAGTAGCAATTTTTCGTTGAAAGCTTGAAAAGGATTTACTGTCTCTTATGTTTGATGGTAGGGAATTCCATATTGAGGCGCCATCAAACATAAGACTTTTTTTCATATTGTTTGTTCGTGGTTGTGGCAAACACACTTTAGAAGAACTGTCACGAAGATTGTGACTTAAGACGTCTTGCCTGGAAGTAAATAGTTTGTTCAGACATTCTGGCCCCATATTGTTAAGTATCTTAAACATGATTTTTGCTTTTGCCTTTTCCCTCTGTTGTTTTAGTGGTTCCCATCCTAATGCATTTAAAACAGTTTCTTGGCTTACTTCATTAGGTAAATCTGCTGTAATATACGAGCAGCCCTGTTGTGAAGTTTTTGTAAATGTGTAGACTGGGTTTCACCAAACACATTCCAAACTTCACAACAGTAATTCAAGTATGGTTGTATTATAGCATTATATACTGATAAAAGTGTTTTCCTGTCAACAAATTCTTTTAGACGTCGAAGGGCGCCTAATCCCGAAGTAATTTTCTTACATATGCTTTCAGTGTTACTTTTCCAATTCAAGTGCTGGTCGATTATAACCCCCAGAGTTTTACTTTCAGATACTTGCTTAATTTGCTTGCCTTCAATATTAATATTTAGTTGACAATCATTGATTCGTTGTAGCATCTGTTGTGAACCAATCAATATAAATTCAGTTTTTGTTACATTCAGACTTAGTTTATTGGCTATGAGCCATTTCCGAAGATTTTCTAAGTCCGAGTTTACTGCAATCTCAATTTCATTTATCGTCTCTCCTGCTGCTGTTATATTCGTGTCATCAGCAAATAATCGAGCTTGAGTTCCGGTAGATCATTTATGTAGATTAAGAAAAATAGTGGTCCCAAAATGGATCCTTGTGGAACACCACATTTTAAGCCACGTTCTGATGAAAGATAACCATTAACTTGACATTTCTGGCTACGTTCTGATAAATATGATTTAAGTAGCAAAAGAGCACTGCCTTTGATACCGTAGAGTTCCATTTTGTCTAACAAAATTTGGTGATCAACGGTATCAAAGGCTTTTTTCAGATCTATTAAAACAACCAAATTAAATGATTTTCTAGAAAAGGAACTATTATAGCGAAGAGTCTTTCAACAGTCTTGCTGGTATTTTGTCCAGACCCGCTGCCTTACTTGGCTTCATCTCGTTAATGGGCTTTGCAACGAGATCGTCAGTTATAGTTGAGAATTTGAATTCATTTTGAATAGGTGTTACATATTCAGAAAATATCCTATTAGTTCCACCTAATCTAGTGGAAAAAATTTCACTTACTTCGTTAAAGTGCATATTTAAAGTCTCGGAAATTTCATCTTCATTTGTAAATATTGTATCATCTACTTTAATTGATGATATGAGTGTTGTTTTAGAGCTGCGGCCATGACGTCCTAATACCAAATTGATGTTCTTCCACATTTCCTTTGGGTTATTTCTGTTACCGTCTATAGTATCTAGATGAAATTTTCTTTTGGCAGTTCTAATCAAATTGTTGACACGGTTTCGTTGTCGCTTATAAGCTACGCATATTTAGAGGCAACAACCTTTCTTTTTAAATAATCACGATGGTTCATCTCCCTGAGTTTAACTTACGACAGTTTGTACAGCAAAAAACATACAAAAAAAATAAATGTTTAATGAGTGCATGTCTTTATGTGATAAAGTACGATCATCCAGGCGGAATGACAATAGATCTTATTCGTATTCTTTGCATAAAGATTATGATCTTTAGAGTATATTTAAAAAATAGAAAATGACCACCTGTGTCTATAAAGCCTGGTGCAAACACTAGAGTTGAGTTGAGAGAATAGACCATTTGCACGTTGACGTACAATGACGTTAGGTGACTGATGACTCAAAAGGACCCGTCCAGTCCTTTCGCGGCTTTTCCAAAATATGTCGTCAGTTGTGTTCTTTGACGACATATTTAGAAAAGCCGCGAAAGGACTGGACGAGTCCCTTTGAGTTATCCCTTTTAGCCGAAACCCTAGAATACTGGCAACGGCATTCTGGTAGTTGTAGTCACCCAACGCCATCTCACGTCATCGTTGCAAATGGCCTATTCAAAAGATGGTGAACTCGAGCCGTCGGTGAGCGTACTTTCGAACTCTCCCAAACTCACTCAAGTGTTTGCATCAGGTTATATAAGAAAAGTTCTGTGACGTCACAACCGTGTTTGCAGTATTTTCTTGAAACACGGTAACTGACCAATCACAGCGTGCGTTAGAGGCAACCTATTTACAAAAAAGATATAAGCACAGTCTTTACGGGCTCGTTTTTGAAGCTGTTCAAGAAACTCGTTGTAAAGTTTTAAGATAAACGAAGTAGGAAATTTGGATATTGTTCTTAAAGGTGAATAACAGTTCGTACTGCGCATGTACGAAACTAATGTTTACATCTCTATTTACAAAAAATATACTGATACCTTATTCAAGATTGGGTTGAAACAACACCGCGGAAAAACGTCTGCGCATGCGCGTGATTCGAGCACATTGCACGGCGTCAAATTTGTTCTCAAAGATGGCGGTTGAGGAAGTTTACTCGGTTTGTGTGTGAATTTGGGAAAGTTTAAAGCACAATTTTTTGCGATCGGAGGACAAAAAAGGTTTGCATTGATTCTAAAGAGGTAGGTTTGTATTCCAAACCTTTTAGGATTGATATTTAATAACGATTTTCTTCAATATTATACTTTACATATTTACATATATTTACATTTTGAATTTAATAGAATCATTCATCACTTTCAATTCAAGGAAGATACTTCACAAAGGTGACTGTACACAAATTTATTGTCTGGCTTATTCGAGCCTTTATCCAAGCAAGAAGATTTTCCAGATTCTGCTTGGGTGCCATCGAAACAGTTGCTCCAGTGTGTGTTCTTTTATGTTTTACGAAATGTTTTGATACAAACTTTTTGACTATGCAAGCGTTTGCCTTGTGTTTTGTTGGATAACTTTTTTTGCGTAGCATGCATAACTTTTGCGTTGACTATATTTAAGGGTAATGATTTACTCTACAATTTAAGCGTGTGCAAATGCTTAACTCTTTGATAGTTTGCTTAACTCTTGTGTCTTAAGTTCGGTATTCGACAATTTTTCAAGAAATGTTCGCACGCCTCCCGGTCTAAAACGACAATTTTTAATTTAAATTCTGTTTCTTTTTAGATTTTAAATGTTAGAAAACTTTTTATTAATGTCCAAACTACCCGTCTAGTGTATTTTTTTGTTTGTTTCACTTACCTTGAATAATTAAAAGCCATGTTTTTGTTTACGAAGATGGGATTTAAATTCCCCGCCATTTTTTCTAGTACACGCGCATGCGCAGACGTTTTTCCGCGGTGTTGGTTGAAACCCATACAGTCAAATTGAGATATCTTTCGACAGTTGGCCACCCAGTCAACCAAGATGCAAGTTGTTTGATATTTGACAAATTATAGGACGTAAGCAGTTCAATAAGTAATTTTTAAAACATGAGTGTGAGCAGTGTTTTATCACATTTAGGGATTTTTGTTGATGGAAAATTCCAAGTACAAGAATATATATGACATTCTCAACTAAAATTTAGCATTCTGAGGCTAAAATTTGTCAATTCGCTCTGTACTGTTGAGTGTTAAAACATATTCCTGTGTGCTTTTATGTTTATACTATATTAAAGGTTTATGTTTAAATATTATAATTCCCAACTAATGCATGCTAACAGACATGGGAAGTACGGGTGGCGTGTGCTGTTAGCGAGCTGCCTCTCACCAAAAGTTAAGCCCGGTTCGACGGGGTTAGTACTTGGATGGGTGACCGTCTGGGAGTAACCCTCATGTGAGTAGAGTTTAGTTGGTCTCTCCTGTGCTTCGAGGGTTTTTCGCCGAGTTCTCCGGTTTTCCTCCCTCCATAAAATCAACACCTAGGTCTGTGATTCGTGGTCTGACATGCCGACATGCGTGTCATAAATGTGTCGTTGGGCGGCTGCTTCGAGCGCCTTTAATATGCCTTCGACTCTGCCACTTGAAATTTAGTAATGTAAAATAAAATTGCTTTCGAAAAGCCCCTTGTGGGAAGAAGTAATTAAAATTTGTATTTGTATACAATGGTTAACAATAAATCTAAATTCGACTGAGTTGGTTAGACGTCTGATAACGTAGATGTTTCTCGAATTGTATCCATTGCGCCACACTGCCACTTAGAGGCTAAATCCATGCGGTTCAAAGATTATCGTAAGGCCTGTCAAAGCCTATACTATCATTAGAATAATAGTTCCGCGGGAGCGCCGAGACGCCTGTGAAGAAGGCTATAGTTCTGAAGAGCATTGTATTCGCTAGAATTAGTGCTAATTAATTTGATCGAGTTAGTTGGACGACTGACAACGTAGATTTCTCGAGTTTTGTCCGATCCGCAGCACTGCCAATATACGTTTGTTATTTAACAAAGTTAGAGGATTAAATAATGACGTTCAATGATTATTGTAAGAGGCCTGTCAAAGCCTACTGTAGCCATTAGAATAAGTTCTGAAGAGCCTAGTTTTTGCCAAAATTAGTGCTAAATTTGACCGAGTTATAGTTGGACGCCTGACAACGTATAGATGTTTCTCGAATTGTGTCCAATGCGCAGCACTGCCAATATGGATTAACAAAGTTAGAGCGGATAAATCCATTGTGTTCAGTGTTCACGGACTATCGCAAAAAGCCTGTTAAAGCTTGCTAGTCATTGCAATAAGTTCTGAAGAGCATTTTCCCGCCAGAATTAAGGTATATATACATATGACCAAGTTGCTTGCATGGACGTCTGATAACATAGATGTTTTTTTGCCACTATATAGATTATAGGCTACATGTAAATCCGTTGTGTTCAAGGATTATCGTAAGAGGATAGCCATTAGAATAAATTCAGAAGTACTAAATCCGACGGAGTATAGTTCGACGTCTGCCAACGCAGAGGTTTCTAGAATTTGTCCAATCAATGTGCATACACCAGATTAACAAAGTTAGCGCATAAATCCAATACGTTCAGGAATTATCGCAAGGGGCTTGTCAAAGCCTTCTATAGTCATTGGAATAAGTTTTGAAAGCATTTTCCCCACCAGAAATGCTAAATTTGACCCAGTTAGGGACGTCTGACAACGCAGAGTTTTCTAGAATTTGCATGTTCAATGTGCATACACCAATATACGCGTTCTTGAATTATCGTAAGGGATTTGTCAAAGCTTACTAACTACTGGAGTAAGCTCTAAAGAGCCTTTTCTCGCCAGAAGTACTAAATTCGACCCTCTAGAATTTGTCCAATGTGCATTAGATTCACAAAGTTAGCGCATAAATCCAATGCGATTTGGAATTATCACAAGGGACTTGTCAAAGTCTAGTAGGGACTAGACATTGGAATGAGTTCTGAAGAGCATTTTCCAGCCAGAATTAGCGTAAAGTCTTGAGTATAGTTCGACGTCTGACAACGTATAAAGGTTTCTACAATTTGTCCAATGTGCACTAGATTACCAAATTTAGAGCATAAATCCAATGCTCTGAAATCATCGTAAGAGACTGGTCAAAGTCTATTATAGGCACTGGAATGAGTTCCGCCAGAAAACGTTCCAATCAAATATGAACACGGACTTTTGTCGTGGAAGATGCACACCACAACAACTGGATCCTTTGATGTGGATCATTGAATGAATTCCACACAACTCAGGCACAGTACACTATAGTACATACCTGAACTGATGAAACGTTGCCAGTAGTCTGAATATTCTCCTAATATATGTTTTCTTATGCGTGGATAGTGTTTTTCATCGTTTTACCGAATCCAGTAAACGCCAATATCATAGTTTCACTCTAGCAAAAGAATACAATCAACGTTAAAAACTGTTGCTTTGTTACATTCTATAATATATGTACGAGCCTCTAAATTTTATTTCAATTCACTTCGTTTTCGGTTCACAACATTCATTTTTATCATATCATTTATTCTGGGGGTTTTAATGTCATTTTATTTCCTTGCCTATTCTACCATACTTCTCCTGTCACGTCACTTCACCTCACCTCACCTCACTTCCCTCACCTCACTTCACCTCACCTCACCTCACCGCACTTCACTTCACTTCACGCTACTCTAATCAACTCTAAAAATTCACGCAAATGACTCAAATTCATTCCAAAATTTCACTTCTTCCGAAACTCCACTCTACACATCACGCCACCCTTCTCTACACCACACCACTCCACAACACACAACTCCACTCCACACCATTCCAGACTACTCCACTTCACACCACGCCACTCTATTCCACACCTCTCCACTCCACACCACTCCATTTTACTGCACACTTCACTACACACCACTCCATTCCACTTCACACAACTCCACTCCACTCTATTCCACACCTCTCCATTCCACACCACTCCATTTTACTCCACACCATTTTACTCCACACCACTGCACACCACACTACTCCATTCCACACCACTCCATTCCACTTCACACCACTCCATTCCATTCCACACCTCTCCACTCCACACTACTCCATTTTACTCCGCACCACTTCACTCCAAAACTCAACTCTGTTCTACTTCACAAGTCAACCCAACTACAAATAAAAACTAATAATTATAACCTTAAGCTTGTTGAAATATAGGGAAAGAAAAAAACATATATAAATATTTAGCAACATTATTTAAAAAAAATTGTAAAGGTAAATAGAAGACGAAAAACAAAATACACAAGATATGAATGAAAGTTGTCATCCAACTCTTTTCGCTTCACTTCATTTTAGAATCTAAATGCAAAACTCGAAAAATAGATCTCGTGGTTGTCATGGACGGCACCATATCGTTAGGATACAGTCACTTTGACAACGAGAAGGCCTTCGTCAGATCTATTTTATCAGAACTTACGATTGGTCGGTCCGGCGCACAAGTTGGCATCATACAATTTAGTGATCAATGGAGAACAACAGTTGAGCTGAAGTTGGGAGAACACGGCGGAAACGAAAATGTACTATCAATTCTAAAAAGAATCCGATATAAGCAAGGTGACCATACTCTCTCTGGTCTGGCACTGGAAATGGCACACAACCAAGTAAGAACTTAGTCAACTTAAACCTAAACTTAACCCAAAACATAAACATAAACTAAAACCTAAATTTAATAAACCTAAACTCAAATTTCACCCTAAACATAAGCATAAACAGAAACTTAAATCTAAACCTAAACTCAACCCTAAACATAAACCTAAACCTAAATTTAAACCTAAACCTAAACCTAAACTCAAACCTCACCCTAAACATAAACCTAAACCTAAACTCAAACCTCACCCTGAACTCAAACCTCACCCTAAATATAAACCTAAACCTGAACTCAAACCTCACCCTAAACTTAAACCTAAACCTAAACCTGAACTCAAACCTCACCCTAAACCTAAACCTGAACTCAAACCTCACCCTAAACATAAACATAAACTTAAACCTAAACCTAAACCTAAACCTGAACTCAAACCTCACCCTAAACCTAAACCTAAACCTAAACCTAAACCTGAACCTAAACCTGAACTCAAACCTCACCCTAAACATAAACATAAACCTAAACTTAACCCAAAACATAAACCTAAATTTAACCCAAAACATAAACCTAAACTTAACCCTAAACATAAACCTAAACTTAACCCTAAACATAAACCTAAACTTAACCCTAAACATAAACATAAACTAAAACCTAAATTTAATAAACCTAAACTCAAATTTCACCCTAAACATAAGCATAAACATAAACAGAAACTTAAATCTAAAGCCCCGCACAGACGACCAAGTTTTCCTAACTGACAAGTTTTTCCTTGACAAGTTTATTTGTTCGTGTGCACGACACAAATTGACAAGTTTTTCCTTGACAAGGAGCCTTGTTCAAAAGCTGGTCATGTCAGCTTTTGAACAAGGTAATTTGTTCGTGTGTATAGTCGTCAAGGAAAACTTGACAACTCATCTCCGAAGCTTATTACGCGATCATTACTGTCAAGGAAAACTTGTCCAACCGTACACATGCACGAGCAATTATAACTTGTCAAGGAAAATTGTTTGAAGAAAACGTGTTCATCGTACACACGAGCAAGGAAAGATACCAAGGAACTTGTCAAGAAAAATTTGGTCGTCTGTGCGGGGCTTAAACCTAAACTCAACCCTAAACATAAACTTAAACCTAAATTTAAACCTAAACCTGAACTCAAACCTCACCCTAAACATAAATCTAAACCTGAACTCAAACTTCACCCTAAACATAAACTTAAACCTAAACTTAAACTTATATTATATATTACTTAATACCATTATCGCCTCGGATTCTTTTGTTCTCCGAGAGAATGTAAACCTCGTATTTCCCTCATCGCTCATGCAAGAGGGAAATTTATCTTTTGTCTTCTAATTTTCCCGTGCATGTTGATGAGGGAAAATTAGAAGACAAAGAAATCCTTTGTCTTCTTCTAATTTTCCCGTGCATGTTGATGAGGGAAAATTAGAAGACAAAGAAATCTTTTGACTTCTTCTAAATTTCCCGCTTGCATATATTTTCCCTCATCAACATGCACGGGAAAATTAGATGCAACTTCTCTGATCAACCGTGTAAATTTCCTGTTGGTAAGATTCTCAAAGTTTTCATCGCCGATCATAATATTACAAACTAATAACATGACTTTTCGGGAAATTAACGATTAAATTTCCCTTTTGCCTCGGGAAGATTTGTAAAACTCCTCGGGCCTGCGGCCCTCGGACTTTCACAAACCTTCCCTCGGCGGCGGGGAAATTTAATCGCTAATTTCCCTCAAGTCATGTTATTACTTATAAATACAGAAGGAAACCAGAGTAAACTAAGCTAACTTTAACCAGTGAACTCGATGTAAGTTAAAATCTGATTTTAATTTACATCGAGTTCACTGACTTTAACTAACTTTATTCATACTGGATAACCCTATCAGTCATATCTAAACTGACTCTTTGACTAATAGAGAAGTTTAAATAAACCTTTTGTGGTTCATTTATAGTTTTTCGGGAAAGAAAGTAAAGCTCGTCCAGAAGTGGACAAAGTGTTGCTTTTCATATCAGACGGAAACCCAGTGGACATGAAGAAAACGAAATATGAGGCCAAAGTACTGAAAGATAGAGACGTACGAATTGTAACAGTCGCTATTGGAACAAGGTATCACAGACTCCACAGATATAAGTACTCAATCAGATCCATGGCAACGGGATTCAGAGAGAGCTTCAAAACGTTACACAGATACCTTCGTCGTTTAGACGGACTAGTCGCGAAAGCGGTTTGTAAAAAACCACGGCCCCCGCCATCTGAACCTCTAAAAACGTGTAAGTATAACTTAGTTTAAAATGGTTCTCTGATGAAAATATTGCCGGTAATGTTTCTGCATAATCCTAAAGATATTATGGTACCGTAATTTCTGTAATAAGCCCCCCTTCTCTTTTAAACCCCCCCTCTCTAATAAGCCCCCCTTTTGGAAGCAGGAAAAAAAATAAGCCCCCCTTCTCTTTTAAACCCCCCCTCTCTAATAAGCCCCCCTTTTGGAAGCAGGGGGAAAAAAATAAGCCCCCCCCCCCCCCCCCCCCCCCCCCCCCCCCCCCCCCCCCCCCCCCCCCACATAATCGATACTACAGGATTTCAAAGATATAATATTTTATTCATGGTCTTTACTGCATTGACGTTAAGCTTCAGATGTTTCAGTTTGTCGGCCTTTTTTTCTAGTTCATTCTTTAAAATATATGTCAATGCCTTTTCATTTGACATCGCTTTGAAGCGTCCTGGGACCACAAGTCCGTCTTCTAAATACCTTGGACCAGTGGGCATAAACTCCAAGCAACATCCATCGCACAACATCCATCGAACACGCAAACAGACTTGTTGTATATATTTAGAATAAGCCCCCCTCTCTATTAAGCCCCCCTCTCTATTAAGCCCCCCCTCAATGATGTTTGGGGGAAAATAAGCCCCCCGGGGGCTTAATACAGAAATTACGGTAGTTGGTAACTGTGCGAAGTTTCATTTCGAAATTCTCAAAAACAAAGTTGTATTTTACGCGCGAAGTTTGTATTTTGGAGCGCCGCCATTAAATTGGCCGTGTTTATTAAGAAGAATGAGTTGAGGAGAACTTATGACGTCATAGACTAAATAAAAACAAAAGATCATTGCCGTTGTCAACAAAAGGGTCATTGTTGTTATTGAGGTCTATGACGTCATAAGCTTCCTCGAGTCATTCTTCTCAAGCTCAGCCACTTTAATGGCGGCGCTCCAAAATACAAACTTTACACGTAAAATATCACCTTTTCTTCAACGAATTTTGAAATGAAACTTTGCACGATTACCAACTACCATAACATTTTTAGAATTATGCAAAAACATTGCCAACAATATTTTCATCAGAGAACCGCTTTCAAGTGCACATGAAACGAAAATTAAGTTTGTCTTATTTGAAAGAACACTTAAAATGATAGAGTAACATCTTTTGCAGTTTTTCGTTTCCTTGCTTCGTTCTTGAGATATTACAGTTCGTTTGATATGTAAAGTAAACAATTTGACGTCACATGTGCATAATGGGTTATCAGAGAAGGTTATATATCTTTGCTATTATCAAACATAATCACTTGAAAATTCTACATGTTTGGCGTTGTGAGAGAAATATACGCACATACTTCCTTCGAATTAAGTTTGGTTTGATAATAGCAAAGATATATAACCTTCTCTGATAACTCATTATGCACATGTGACGTCAAGTTGTTTAATTTACATTTCAAACAAACTGAAATATCTCAACAACGAAGCAAGGAAACGAAAAACTGCAAAAGATGTTACTCTATCATTTTAAGTGTTCTTTCAAAGAAGACAAACTTAATTTTCGTTTCATGTGCACTTTAAAGTCCGGCATACACTAGAGGAAATTTCCGAAACAAGTTACCTAAACACGGTTTCAGAAACAAAAGTTTCCAGTGTATGATGAAAAGTTTCCCAAAGTTTGTTTCAGAAATAAAGTTTCCTCGATTAGAGCAAAGTTTCAGAAACTTTTTCGAAGATGTGTTTCACTGTTTCGGAAACTTGTTTCAGTGTATGCCGGGTTTAAAAAAGCAGAGTGCTGCGTAGGCAGTGTTTTAGATAGAGTAAAAAGGTGGTAAACTGCCAAGAATAATTTTGGTAACGAAATAATGACGTTTCAAGTGGATCCCTGACATATCACTTTGATTAAGGGCTCCGCTCGAAACGTCAGTATTTCGTTTTATTATATGGCTGGGTTTGATTTCCGGTCCGTACGCAAAACGACGCAAGCTGATTGGTTCCTGGGAGGTCGGGATTTTACGATATTGACCTCCGGGTGTCCGGGCTGTGTCCGGGTCAATACGCTTTTTTCTCGGCCCTGCAAGTTTTGGCGAGAACATTTCTGAGTTGATTTGAATACGAATAAAAGAGAACTGGTTATCTTTATTCAAATATTCTGAACAATAAAATGTGCTAGAACATTGTTGCTGGTTTTCTTTAAAGCTATTTACCTAAAAACACGACAAATAAAGGCCGAACTGGTGTAAACAAGAAGGCCAAGTGGCGACATGAAAAACTTAACAGGTAAGGTAAACAGCATACTCCGAAGACAAAAACAACGCTCGAAACTTAAAAATAGAATGAACCAATAGCCATATAATAAATTCCTGATTAACCTCGTTTTCTCGGTCTGTACGGGAAAGTATTTGCCCTCGGTTTTATCGCACAAACCTCGCTCCTTCGTCGCTCGCTCTGTACGAAAACCTCGGGCAAATACTTTCCCGTACAGACCTCGCACTCGGTTAATAAGTCCTTAATCAAAACTATTCTCGACAGTTTTCCACAGTTCCACAAGTGTAACTTTGTTATCTTTATTACAATGTCTAATCATAGTCAATCGAGATATGGTCTGGAAACTCAGCTAAAGTTTTTGGTCTATCTTTTTGTTCGCCTTTATGCATTTTTGTGCACGGTGCACGGTCACTGAACACATTGTATTTTAGTATAATGATACCCTGCGAGCAGAGCCTTCTTTTCCTTATTTCTTCGCTGAGAGAGAGGAAGACAAGTAGGCTCTGCTGTATTCGTGTTTGGCTTCGTCCAAGATTTAGGACGAAGTAACCCGTTTAAGACCCGCTTAACCGGTGCTCGTTTTGTTTTCTGCTCTGATTGAACTGGGTTCGAGATTGTAACCAAGCAACTGACATGCATGCACAACGGAAACCAGTCACGAATACAGCAGAGCCTACTTTTCTTCCTCTCTCTCAACGAAGAAATAAGGAAAAGAA
This sequence comes from Paragorgia papillata, assembly GCA_035771165.1. Taxonomy (NCBI): domain Eukaryota; kingdom Metazoa; phylum Cnidaria; class Anthozoa; order Scleralcyonacea; family Coralliidae; genus Paragorgia; species Paragorgia papillata. The sequence goes on along the minus strand of JAWNZC010000314.1, from coordinate 4,294,078 downwards.
GGCTCTGCTCGCAGGGTAGTATAATGAACGAACTGTCCAATAGCAACGTTTCAGTTCAATCACTCAACCGTGCTATTTAAATATTAATAAACCTAAAACAAAGGATGTGCACGGTGTAAGGTATGGTTCAACATAAAATCACAGCTCATTATAGGCGCTTTGAAGTTTGCCGAGTTTCCAGACCATATATCGATTGACTATGGTCTAATCGGCACAGGCAGAAATGGGTTAAGAAAAAGTTGTTCCTAGTTTCTACGTTGCGTTTCACCTTTAATTTCGCGAATTTTACACACACGAAAAGTTCGTATGCTAAACGGTTAAAATTTGAATCATTTTTCTAGTGGATCAAAGATGCTTTCAAGGAAGGAAGGACATCGTCTTTGCCGTGGATGGCTCGGCACAGGTCAATCCAGATACTTTCCGTAAAACAGTGTCATTTATTTCCCAAATTACCGGAAACTTAGATATCACACCGTCGATAATTCGTGTTGGTTTCGTGCAGTACAGCGACCTTCTGAATACGAGAATTGAGTTTGGATTAACTCAATATACAAAATATTATCAAGTCAATGATTCTCTCAAAAGTATTGTACATTCCAGAGGTAAAGAGGCTAATCTACAAAATGCTTTACGCATCATCAACGAAGAGGTAAGAAACTATGTTTTAAGTAGTTAAATGATGTGGGACTGTGTGCTTGTCTTGTTGTCTAGATGTCTAGACAGACGTATGATCATTCAGACGTATGGTCATTCAGATATACGGTCATTCAGATGTATGGTCATTCAGATATATGGTCATTCAGATATATGGTCATTCAGATATATGGACATTCAGACGTATGGTCATTCAGATATATGGTCATTCAGACGTATGGTCATTCAGATATGGTCATTCAGATATATGGTCATTCAGACGTATGGTCATTCAGATATGGTCATTCAGATATATGGTCATTCAGACGTATGGTCATTCAGATATGGTCATTCAGATATATGGTCATTCAGACGTATGGTCATTCAGATATGGTCATTCAGATATATGGTCATTCAGACGTATGGTCATTCAGATATATGGTCATTCAAACATATGATCATCCAGATATATGGTCATTCAGACATATGATGATCCAAACGAATTGTCGTCGAGATGTATGGTCGTCTAAACGTCTGGTCGTCTGGTTGTATAGATATCTGGTCGTCTAGTGGTCTAAACGTCTCGAAGTGTGGTGGTCTAGACGTCTGGTCATCTAAATGTTTGGTCGGCTAGACGTGTGGTCGTCTAAAAGTGTGGTCGTCTGGTTGTATAGATATCTGGTCGTCTAAACGTGTGGTGGTCTAAACATCTAAACGTGTGGTCGTCCAAACGTCTCGAGCTGTGTTAGTCTAGACGTGTGGTCGTTTAAACGTCTCGACCTGTGTTAGTCTAGACGTCTAGTCATCTAAACGTCTCTACCTATGTTAGTCTAGACGTCTGGTCATCTAAACGTCTCGACCTGTGTTAGTCTAGACGTCTAGTCATCTAAACGTCTCGACCTATGTTAGTCTAGACGTCTGGTCGTTTAAACGTCTCGACCTGTGTTAGTCTAGACGTCTGGTCATCTAAACGTCTCGACCTGTGTTAGTCTAGACGTCTGGTCATCTAAACGTCTCGACCTGTGTTTGTCTAGACGTCTGGTCGTCTAAACGTCTCGACCTGTGTTTGTCTAGACGTCTGGTCATCTAAACGTCTCGACCTATGTTAGTCTAGACGTCTGGTCGTTTAAACGTCTCGAGCTGTGTTAGTCTAGACGTCTGGTCGTCTAAACGTCTCGACCTGTGTTAGTCTAGACGTGTGGTCGTTTAAACGTCTCGACCTGTGTTAGTCTTGACGTCTGGTCATCTAAACGTCTCGACCTATGTTAGTCTAGACGTCTGGTCATCTAAACGTCTCGACCTGTGTTAGTCTAGACGTGTGGTCGTTTAAACGTCTCGACCTGTGTTAGTCTTGACGTCTGGTCATCTAAACGTCTCGACCTATGTTAGTCTAGACGTCTGGTCGTTTAAACGTCTCGACCTGTGTTAGTCTAGACGTCTGGTCATCTAGACGTCTCGAGCTGTATTAGTCTAGACGTCTGGTCGTCTAAACGTCCCGACCTGTGTTAGTCTAGACGTGTGGTCGTTTAAACGTCTCGACCTGTGTTAGTCTTGACGTCTGGTCATCTAAACGTCTCGACCTGTGTTAGTCTAGACGTCTGGTCATCTAAACGTCTCGACCTGTGTTAGTCTAGACGTGTGGTCGTCTAAACGTCTCGAGCTGTATTAGTCTAGACGTCTGGTCATCTAAACGTCTCGACCTGTGTTAGCCTAGACGTCTGGTCATCTAAACGTCTCGACCTGTGTTAGTCTAGACGTCTGGTCATCTAAACGTCTCGACCTGTGTTAGTCTAGACGTCTGGTCATCTAAACGTCTCGACCTGTGTTAGTCTAGACGTCTGGTCGTCTAAACGTCTCGACTTGTGTTAGTCTAGACGTCTGGTCATCTAAACGTCTCGACCTGTGTTAGTCTAGACGTCTGGTCGTCTCGACCTGTGTTAGTCTAGACGTCTGGTGGTCTAAACGTCTCGACCTGTGTTTGTCTACACGTCCGGTCGTCTAAACGTCTCGACCTGTGTTAGTGTAGACGACTGGTCGACGTGTGGGTGGTGTAGACGTAGACCCTCAGGATCAGATGAGATTTAACGACAAAATTCTATGTTTTTGTTTGCGTTGATGCAAATGTTGCACTTTCGCACTTGATGAAGACACCGTATTTTCGGTATAATGAAGCAACTAGCCAAAATCGATTTAATTGACCAAACGTGCGTACCTTAATATACATCGCAGCTCATTGTTAGCCACGCGATCTGACGTTCACAGCGTTTCCATAGAATTAATTCTAGGGACTATGGTTAAACCTTATAAAATGTCTTTCCCTTTCAGATTTTCAACGGTCGCAACGGGGATCGAATAAGTGCCAGTGACTACCTCCTGTTATTCGTAAACGGTAAAGTAAAGAACGGCAACGCCACTCTACGAGAAGTAAAAAAATTAAAAGAAAAGGGAGTTCATGTGACTGTAATGGGAATAGGAAAAAGTAATGAGGATATTTCAAACTATTACGAGAAACTAGCTTCGCATCCCAACGATGTGGTTTATTCAGACACAGTGGAACTGAAACACTTCTTGGGAGATTTAACAGCAACGACTTGCTCGAAAGTAGACTGCAAGCAAAAACCCAAAAAAGATGAAGAAGGTATGTACAAAAAGGGTAATATATATAACCTAATAACCTGTTGCTACACATGCATGTTCTTTTCTCAACTCTGCTACATATATACTCAAGACCTAAATCGGCATAATTTTACATACACCTCTTCTAACATCACTGCATTTACAGACCCCGCGTTTACACGGAACCGGTCTCGAATTAGTACGGTTCCGCCTGTTTACACTGTTTTAATACTATCGAGCCATTCATCCTCAACGAACGTTTCTCACAGATCAAACAAACGTCTCCAAACGAGGACTATAACAAGCAGTAACTGTGTACATTGCAATGTACCATTCGTATTAGAACAGCTTCAAAGTTCAATCTACACAATAAAGCACAATCTAAAGCACAATCTACTTATTATTTCAGTTGATATTCCTTTACGAAATTAGTGGAGTAGATGACGTCATGAGAATCTTATTTGCATTTTTTTAAAACCACAATATTTTTAGAACAAGATGAAAAACTGAAAAAGTATATCTAAAACTAAGAGGTTACCGTAGTGGGGGAAATAAACTTCAACGTTCACATTATGTTGTCTCCATGGATACCGTTTGCAAACAGGCGCCTTCCATTTTTAAACAAAAATTCTCTATAAAGCCCTAATCAAACGAGAACGCAAGTCATCGCAAGTTGGCAGTCAGAATTTCTGTGGCGGTCGTTTGAACACCCAAATTAACAAAATAAAGGTTTCATGAGTGTTTTAAACAAGTTTTAACTTTGTCACGGTACATGATATTTTCGGGAAACTATTCAGAGCGGCTGGCTGAGATAGCGTGACTGCCAACTTGCGATGACTTGCGTTCTCGTTTGATTAGGGCTTAAAACAACTTTTACTGCAATACATTGACATGAATATTTGTAGACACACACACAGATATTGTATTTCGAATGTTTCAATCATCATATTCTTTTGAAAAGAAACATAGAAGAAATAAGGCTCGTGTTTCTAAACGGTTTCCGTAGCAACAACATGATGCGCACAGAAGAGTGTACTTTTATGATAACTACAGTAGTTGTGCAAAGTTTGACTTATTTCTTCCTGCTATTTGCATAGATATTAGTCGTAATATATCATACACGAGGAGTGTTTCATCAGGATATCCAAACACCGAGACGTTTGTTGAAAACCGAGGGGAAGCCGAGGTTTTTGAACAAACTTCGAGGTGTTTGGATATCCTGCAATGAAACACGCTTCCGAGTGTATGATATAGCTTCTCAAACGAATCAGTATTTAAAGAGAAAATCGAGGCGAAAGTTGGCTTAATTTATGTAATTTCTTCTTCCGATATCCAAACCACCGTCTCGGTACTGATTTCCTTTGTTTTTGGCTCATGAATTATTAATGAGTTATTTTATTTTTGTGGTATAAATTCTGCCGAATTGAGAGCGCTTTACCGAAATGACCCACTACTGTGCCTTTTAAGACCACCCCTTATTCTTGCATTTTATTCTTTTCCTTTTCAGAAGAATCAGGATGCAAACAAAAAATGCAAGACGTTCTCTTTATGATAGACGGCTCGAAAGCCATGGATGGCTATTTCAAGAGAGCTTTGAAGTTTTTTACGAAATTGGTAAAGAAGTTAAACATAGCTGCGACAACCACACACGTTGGATTACTACAGTTTACGAGATACAACGTACAGATTAAATTCGAGCTGGGAAAATACAAGTTTGAGAACCGCATTAAATACCACATCGAGAAAACAAGACAAATGAGATCAAATTATTGGACATGTGATATTGGCAAAGCTCTACAGCTGGTGAATAAAGAGGTAAGGGGGTGTTTAGATGAGGCCGGACCGAACTCAGGCCGGACTGAATTTTGCATTTCGGTTTTTGTTTACATGAGGCCGGCCTTGAAACTATATAGGATTGGTTTCGCTGTTACTTCAAGATTTTTGTCAATTGCCTTACAGCTCGTGACCGCCGGAGAATCATTATTTTATGTGGATTTGACACCAATCTTATTTAGCAGTCTAGCAGGCTAGCAGGCGACCTGAGATTAGGTCGGCGTGAACTGAATCTCAAGCTGGACTTATGAAAACGATCTGTAGTAAAAACACTACAACCGACCCGAAATCAGCCCGGCCTGAGTTCGGACCGGCCTCGTGTAAACACCCGCCCCCTAAGGATTTTCAGGTAGTTCACCTATAGCGCTCATAAGTCAATGATCTTGCATTAAAACAAGAAGTTTGGGTCTCCCTTCAAGTACACGCTCCCGCACACACGGGATGCTTCCGACTAAAAAACAGGTCGGTGAATTTTGGCGCACAGCAGATGATGATGATGCTGACGATGATGGTAATGATGGTGGTGATGATGATGGTAATGATGGTCACAATGTGATAAGGGTGAAAATGATGTTGGTTGTGGTGATGATGATGATGGTAATGTTGGTGGTGATGGTGATAATTATGGTAATGTTGGTGGTGATGGTGATGATGGTAATGTTGGTGGTGATGGTAATGTTGGTGGTGATGGTGAGAATGATGGTGGAGATTATGGTGATAATTATGGTAATGTTGGTGGTGATGGTGATGTTGGTGGTGATGATGGTAATGTTGGTGGTAATGTTAGTGGTGATGGTGATAATGACGGTAATGATGGTGAAGATTATGGTGATAACGATGGTAATGTTGGTGGTGGTGATGATGGTGATGATGATAGTGATAATGGTGATGATGATGATGATAATGGTAAAGATGATGATAATGGTGAAGATGGTGATAATGGTGAAGATGGAAATAATGATGATAGTGATGGTGGTGGCGCTGGTATAATGGTGGTGGTAATGATGACCATGCTGTTGCTGCTGACGATAATGATTGTGATGACGATAGTGATAGTGATAGTGATGCCGATGCCGATGGTGATTATAACCATGATGATTGCTTCCCCGGCTTGTTGAAGGCTCGCTCTTAGACGAGTAAAATAATCGGGCGTTAGCCAGTCTGCCGCTCGGCAAAAGCGAATTCTGAAGACGTGAGTTCAAATAGCACTCGAGTCAACTCCCCCCTCTTGATTTCAGCAGTGTACGAAAATCATCAAATTTGCCCTTCATGCTCCTGTGAGAATGATTCTAAAATCGACTTGAAACATTACTAACTCGATATTGTTTTATTCCTATCCATCACAATCCTTAGATATTCAACACATCAACCGGAGGTCATCGTCTGCATGCTAAGGACCTTATTTTTATGGCAACAAGAGGAAACACCGTGAACAGACAGGAAGTGCAGCGACAAGTCAAATTATTAAAAGAGAAAGGAGTGAACATCGCTGTCTTGGATGTTGGCTACAAGAATCCTGTACAAAAATACCGGAACACCATGCACGACATTGCCTCGGGGCCCAGAGAGGTTTTCTGGCTCGATTTTAAACGATTAAGTGCAACAGCGCAAGCACTATTTGATGTAGAGTGTACAGTCGAAAAAAAGGAAGGTTTGTTGTATTTCCTATATTATTTTCCCTTTAGTAGGCCTTTCCATCTCAGATAGTACTACACATTACACATCCCCATGGCCTTAACGAACGTTTTTCTTTTATTTAATTTCCTACTATAATATATATATATATATATATATATATATATAGTCACGCAACAATAATTCTGTTGCGAGTTGAAAAAACTTGTTGAAAAAAGTAGACTCCAGTTTTACTTGCTGCAACATGCTGTTTCAACTTGCAACAAAATCATTGTTGCGTGACAATGTTTCAGGTGGGTGGTAATACGTGCAACAACGCTATTCAACTTGCAACGCAACAATGTTGCAGCAATTTGTTGCTCGTATTACTTCACCGTTAATATCTTGACGTAAATGGCTTACGTAGAGATGAGGAGCCTTGCGGTTGAAAACGTCGAGAAATCACGGCAAACGAAACGTCAGGCTCTTGGTCACGTGGTTTTTAGCGGTTTTAAAGGATAAAGGACTGGGGGCTAATCATCCTTACTCGCAGCCAGCGACTGAATTACGAAGGACGCAGATCAACGGGACCGTGTCGAGGCATATCAAAGGCGCTCCACGCAGCCGCCATACGACATAGTCCAGACCACGGATCACAGCCAAGATGTTAGGTGTTGATTTTATGGAGGGACGAAAACCGGAGAACCCGGCGAAAAACCCTCAAAGCACAAGAGAGATCAACTATATAAGTTCAAAGCTCGACAACGGGGTGATTTCCAAGCGGTCACCCATCCAAGTACTAACCCCGTCTAACCAGGCTTAACGTTTTTGTGTGAGGCAGCGCGCTAACAGCACACGCCACCTGTTTGCGGTTAGGCGTTAGCACAAAAAGCCGTCAACTTTAATGTCCCTACTGTCATATGTTTCCCCTCAATAAATATTAAACACTTTTAATAAATTATTTTCGTTCCTTAGTTTCACCATCATGTTTTGAACGCTACCGTAAAGTGTTATTCATGCTTGACAGTTCGGCAGGACTGGGCTTCAGACAATTACACAAAATACAAGCCTTCATGATTGATATTGTCAAGGGGCTCTATGTAGTACCTTCGAACATTGCAGTAGGTCTTATACAATACAGCGACAAGGCGACAATGCGTTATGAGTTGCTGCCAAAAACACGACCTTTGGAAAAAACCTTGAACGCCATCAGAAATCTAAGATATCGACAAGGAAAGTGGAATTACTTAGGAAATGCTTTAAAGTACATCGACAAGGTATGTGGAGAAAAACAGTGTCCTACGAGAAACAAAGTATATATACACCACCATCGCTTGCTCCAGTACGATTATTCTCGCACCTTTCTACCACCACAATTATTCTAACCTTGATAACTACTAGCAACCATCGGCACAAACCTCGTATTACTATCACCAGCTACCATCACTGGCTACCATCACTAGCTACCTTCATTAGCTACCATCACATTAGTTTCGTTAGTGCATCATCTAGATCCCAGTTCCGATGTAGGCCACTACCATCACAACGTCTAGCTCCCAGATTAGGTGAAATCCGCTACCGTCATACCAACACTACTACCACCATCACTACCTACCATCACCAGCTACCATCACTAACTGCATCATCTAGCAGTTGCAGTCCACTACCATCGTCATACAAGCACCATCACTTGCCACTATCACCAGCTACCATCACCAGCTACTATCACTAGCTTCGTTAGTGCGTCATCTAGCTCGCAAATCAGGAGCTACTACCATCATTACAATACTATTACCACAATCACTAGCTACCATCACTAACTGCGTCACCTAACTCCTAGGTTGAGCGCAGTCCACTAAAGCCAACACTACCACCATCACTAGCTACCATCACTAGCTACCATCACCAGCTACTATCACTAGCTTCGTTAGTGCATCATTTAGCTCCCAAATCAGGAACAGTCCACTACTACCATCATTCCAACACTATTACCATCATTCCAACACTATTACCACAATCACCAGTTACTATCACTAAGTGCATCATTTAGCTCCCAAATCAGGAACAGTACACTACTACCATCATTCCTACACTATTACCATCATTCCAACACTATTACCACAATCACCAGCTACTATCACTAACTGCGTCACCTAACTCCTAGATTGGGTGCAGTCCACTAAAGCCAACATTACCACCATCACTAGCTACCATCACCAGCTACCATCACTAACTACGTCACCTATCATGCCAACATAACCACAATCACTAGCCACCATAGCTCCCAGATTAGGTGCAATCCACCACAATTAAGCCAACACTACTACCACCATCACTATTCTACCATCACTATACCACACTAGCCAGTATCACTACACTGTAACTGGATCATCCAGCTCCCAAATTGAGTGCAGTCCACTACAATTAAGCCAACACTATTACCACCACCATCACTACCCACCATCACTATACCACACTAGCCAGCATCACTACACTGTAACTGGATCACCTAGCTCCAAGATTAGGTGCAGTCCACTACAATTAAGCCAACACTACCACCATCACTATACTACACCAGCCAGCATCACTACACTGTAACTGGATCATCTAGCTCCCAGATTAGGTGCTCCCAGATTAGGTGCTCCCAGATTAGGTGCTCCCAGATTAGGTGCTCCATAAAATCAACACGTTAGGTCTTAGCTTATGTCGTGCACTTTTAACATGAGCCTCTGGCTCGGATGATTGGGCGACCACATCCTGTGCTTACGACGTTAAATAAATCATTACTCATTACTCCACTGTCACTACAAGTACCATCACCAGCAACTATCACTAGCTTCGTTAGTGCGTCATCTAGCTCCAAAATCAAGAGCGATCCACTACCACCATCATCCCAACATTATTACCACAATCACTAGCTACCATCACAAACTGCATTATCTAGCTCCCTGATTAGGTGCAGTTCACTGCCACCATCATGCCAACACTAATACCATCATCACTATCTACCATCACTAGCTACCACTACTAGCTACAGTTCACTACTTCACCTACACACTTCCTTCTTCTAGAGGTTCCCCAACAGTGGTGACACCACCATAATCCTCCTCGCGCACAGCGAGCCCGCTGACCCCGAAAAAGCATTCATATATGCCGAGCAACTAAAGTTGAAGCAAATGGAAATTATTACAGTTGTTATTCACATCACAAAGAAATCAACAAATATGAACCAACAGTACAGAGCACTGGGAAGCAGCACACATAACTTAGATTTTCACCAAATGCTGGATCATACCGATGATGTAGTTTTTAATTTGTGCGAGCTTAACACGTGCCCAAAAGGTAAGCCGAGCTATATTTCTACCACGTTATCCCAAGTAAAAACTAGTAATAATCAAAGTTTATTGTCGATTTCAACTCATTTTTCAACACGCAGTTCGGAAGTTCGTTGCCAAGTTTCAACTTGCGTTTCCACATTTAGAAGTTCATTACGAAGTTCGATTTGAAGTTCTAATGTTCGACTTGTAGTTCAGCTTTGCGCCATTCTTTGGCTATGCAGTTGTTAATTTCGAATTGCAGAATGATTAACGATACATTTTCCGAAAGAAATCGTATCAAAAGAAAGTCTGGTCGACCGAAGGCTTTCCGTAAATGTGAACCGAATCAAACTTCGTAATGAACTTCTGAATTTAGAAATGTAATTTGACACTTGGCAACGGACTTGCGAACCGCGCGTTGAAAAGTGAGCTGAAATCGACAGTAATGAATCAAAATGCTTATGAAATGATTTTTTCGCAATTTACCTGATTAAAAATCTGACTTGCCTAACCTGGAGTCGAACCCAAGGTCTCCGAATCAACGCATCGGCGTTCTGTAGAGACTACATGTAGTGCATGTGGTAGGTTTACGAAAGTGCCTTTGACACGAAAATTAAGTTTGCCTTATTTGAAAGAACACTTAAAATGACAAAGTAACATCTTTTGCAGTTTTTCGTTTCCTTCCTTCGTTGTTGAGATATTTTAGGTTGTTTGATATGCAAATGTTACATGGTGTGACGTACATGTGCATAATGACTTATCAGAGAAGCTTATATATATTTCCTATATTATAAAACCGAATTTAATTCGAATGAAGGGTGTGCGTATGTATCCCAAACAACACGAAACATGTAGTGATTTTGTGTAACAAAGATACACAACCTTAGGCGATGAGTCATTATGCACGTGTACGTCACACCATGTGACATTTACATATCAAACAAACTGAAATATCTCAGAAACGAAGCAAGGAAACAAAAATATGCAAGAGATGTTACTCTGTCATTTTAAGTGTTCTTTCAGGCAAACTTAGTTTTCGTGTCCTGAGCACTTTAAAGTAAAGTAAAGTAAAGTGAAGTGAAGTGAAGTGAAGTGAAGTGAAGTGAAGTGAAGTGAAGTAAAGGTGAAGTAAAGGTGAAGTAAAGGTGAAGTAAAGGTGAAGTAAAGCCAAGTGAAGCCAAGTGAAGCCAAGTGAAGTGAAGTGAAGTGAAGTGAAGTGAAGTGAAGTGAAGTGAAGTGAAGTGAAGTGAAGTGAAGTAAAGTAAAGGTGAAGTAAAGGTAAAGTAAAGGTGAAGTAAAGGTGAAGTAAAGCCAAGTGAAGCCAAGTGAAGTGAAGTGAAGTGAAGTGAAGTGAAGTGAAGTGAAGTGAAGTGAAGTGAAGTGAGCCAAGTGAAGCCAAGTGAAGTGAAGTGAAGTGAAGTAAAGGTGAAGTAAAGGTGAAGTAAATGTGAAGTGAAGCCAAATGAAGCCAAGTGAAGTGAAGTGAAGTGAAGCGAAGCGAAGTAAAGTGTTGTGACGTGAAGTGTTGTGAAGAACGTGTTCACCATCTCTGATTGGGTAATCCTCAAACAGGATTTTGATTGGCTAGACTTTTTATTTGTCTAGCCAATCAAAACTCTTTTTGAGCATTATCCAATCAGAGATGGTGAACATGTTCTAAACTAGCTAGAATTCTATTGGAGCGGTTCGATCAATCATAGTACCGCTTCGTACCAGAGGTTTTCTCTCCTCTCTCGTCTCACCACTTACGAGAGAGGAAACTTTTGGAACCAGCGTAAAACTGCGCCAACCAGCTTTCCTTTCTTATTTAGATTCCACTAAAGACTGCACACCAAAGAAACAGGACATATTCATGATTGTTGACAGTTCAGTGAGCATCGGTGCGCGCACCTATCCGCAACTCAAACGATTCGTGCGCAGATTCATAAATAAACTGGATGTGTCAGCTGACAGAACGAATGTAGGGATCTTACAAGCAAGCGACACTCGCAGAACACAGTTCGAGATGCACCTGGGCGAGTACACGGACCCCAAAGTAGTGCAGGAGATAATACACGATATGAATTACCATGCCGGCCGTGCTAGTTACATCGGAAAAGGACTGGAAATGGCAATCAGAGAAGAAAGTGTAAGTAGACACAATAACCTGGCTTGGAAAGTCATGCACGAAAAGTTTAAACATACTGTTGGTTAAAGTGTCTATGAAACACTGCAAAATATGTTACTTCGTCATTTTACGGCACTATATTATAAACCGGTGCCCTGACAAGTAGTCGCTGAGCGGCTCACGTTAGGTAGTGGGTAGCTTTATATTCTGGGTGTCACATTTTGTGGAATCCGTACGCTATAGCCATAGAAATAATAGACCTGGAATGCGTGTTCTGTCACGTGTCCGCCATTTTGAATTTTGCAAGAGGTTGGGACCACTGATCTATATATATACTGGATAGCGCATTCCTTCTGTCCAACAGTCAAAATTTTGAAGCCAGATCCGCCATCTTATTACTCCCTGTCAAGTACTCTTTGCGGGCTTAAGAGTAGTGAGAGTTAACCGGGGGACAGGAGGAGTTGGAAAAGCCGTAAAACAATACCACTAGGAAACGGAAAGAAAATACAAGCAAATACAGTTCGAAATCGTCAACTAACATACTTCAAGGCTTTGTAAAGACTTATTTTACTATCAAAGGTACATAAAGTATTTCATAATGAAGTTATTGACTGTTTTTGTTGTATTTTTACGAGTTTTGTGATGTAGGCGAGTTTATCGATTACCGAGCAGAGTAAAAAAACTACGAAATAACACGTTTTACTGCTTAATAATGCAAACTAAGCTTCTAAACCTTGTACAGTGTACGGGTTCGAATCCCAGCCGGGCCAAGTAGAGTTTTCTCTACTCACCTGGTATGGTTCGTCACTCGGGAGTAACACCTTAATATTATTCTCCACCCGAGTTCACTGGCCCACAATAATTATTCGAATTTGGTATCATTTCTCCACTAGCTTTTCAACGGATCTAACAAAGACCGTCCCGACGCGGAAAATGTGCTCATAATTTTCACCGACGGAGTTTTCCACGACGAACGCTTAGCAAAAAGGTTGATCGCAAACATGAAAGAACGTGGGGTACGAGTTGTTACTGTTGGACTGGGCAGGCAATCGAGACGACCGAAAGCAAAAATGCTGTTGGAAAGTGTGGCATCGAGTAGATCCGACGTCTATCTCGTCGATCTTAATAGACATGCACTTCTGATCGAAAGCGAATTGAACGAGGTTGCTAATAATGTCATAACGTTGGATTGCAAAAATAATTATAAACGTAAGATTGACTTATTTATTGAAAGTTGTAACACCGAAGGTGCTACTTTAGGTCGTTTGAGTAAAGATGCCCCAAAGCAACCTTTTCTAGACCATCTGTCTAGAAAATTAGCAATGTTGACTGACTGACTGACTGACTGACTGACTGACTGACTGACTGACTGACTGACTGACTGACTGACTGACTGACTGACTGACTGACTGACTGACTGACTGACTGACTGACTGACTGACCGACTGACTGACTGACTGACTGACTCACTCACTGATCGACAGACAGATAGGCAAACAAACAAACAAACAAACAAACAAACAAACAAACAGACACACACACATACATACACAGACAGACAGACAGACAGACAGACAGACAGACAGACAGACAGACAAACAAACAAACAAACAAACAAACAAACAAACAGACACACACACATACATACACAGACAGACAGACAGACAGACAGACAGACAGACAGACAGACAGACAGACAGACATGCTCAATTTCTAACACTATTTACAGGAGTTTACTACCATCGCCCCCATCACCATCATCACTATCATCATAACCACCATAGTCATCATCATCAGCACCACCATTCTTAGCGCTATCTACCACCACACTGATCTCTACTTATATCTCTACCTATAGCACCGGTCGAATGCTCTCCGGAAGTCCTCGATGTGTTTGTCGTTATTGATGGGTCAAGGAGTGTAGGCTGGGCGAACTTTGAAAAAGTACAAGCCTTTTTAAAGACGCTAAGCGATGAATTTGACATTGGTCGCGGAAAGACGCACTTTGGAATACTGCAGTTCGGAGCCAGCACACATTCGAAAATTGAATTCAACTTGAACTCTCATGCCAACAATAAAGATGTTAAACAAGCAATTGATAATATAAGGTTCTTGAATTCGGACAAAACAGACACAGGAAATGCTCTTTCGATTGTTAATCAAAAGGTAAGTAAAATATGATGAAAGCATAATACAAATAAGACCCCGTTTACACTAAATCCGAATACTGTTGTTGTGTAAACGCCTATCGAATTACGAATACTGTTGTTGTGTAAACGCTTATCGAATTACGAATACTGCATGTTGTAGTGTAAACGCCTAACGAATCCGAATACTGTTGTAGTGCAAACGCCTAACGAATTACGAATACTGTTGTAGTGTAAACGCCCTAACGAATTACGAATACTGCATGTTGTAGTGTAAACGCCTAACGAATCCGAATACTGTTGTAGTGTAAACGCCTAACGAATCCGAATACTGTTGTGGTGTAAACGCTTAACGAATACTGTTATGGTGTAAACGCCTAATGAATCCGAATACTCGGTCCGAAGTGAATCCGGAAACTTTTACGAATCTGGAAACTTTTGCTCTAATGTAAACGTATAGTCTTAAGTGGACAAAGATTTGTTCCCATTAACACGATTTTAACAAGTGGTTAACCCATTCCTGCTGAGCTGGCAAAGCACGGCCCTTTTAATGTTTTACTCTGTCTAACGCCAGACTGTTTTACTCGTCAACTGGGGGAACCTCCAAGCATTCTAGGACGCAGTGGAAAACACGCAACTTTTTCTTTGAAAACGCAGTTATCTGAAAAGTCTCCCGTCCACAATATATGTAGCATTTATTATAAGTAAATGCATGGTATTATAACAATAGAGTTGATGTTTGCGGGCATAAATATGTTTTTGGCCCGACTCAGGCTCATTTTAGCCCGAGCTGAAGGCGAGGGTTAAAATTAGCTCTGAGAAGGCCAAAAACATATTATGCCCAAGAATATCAACTGTATTACTTATTATAATAATTTTAGTGGGCATTTAGAAGAAAGACAGTACAGTAAACAGTATCTTGAACATGCAGTGCCGCCATCCCGCTGGCGTGTATTTCATTGCAATAATTGTTTTGTCATCAAAACAATCTTTGCTCAAGAAAAGTATACAATTCCGTAAACAACAAGCCAATAGTGATTTAGAACTGTTAAAACTGATAGGCTTAAATCGACTGAATTCTTCACTTTAGCCCGCAAAATACACCACAATGCCCGATAAAATTATTATAGCAGTGTGCCAATCTGCTAGCATCGCCCCCACCCCCCCCCCCCCCCTCCCCCCACCCCTCCCGCGATGATTGTTATGAGGGACGATTTCCTCATTAATAGTAATGAGGGACGTTTAGTCTAATTGTCCCTCGTGAATACTGGATGAGGGACGTTTAGAATTAAACGGGATAATAAAGGGGATATTACACGGTGGCGAGAAGATATGGATTTTATGTTCGAGTGGCAAGGACAATATCTCACGAGTGAGCGCAGCGAACGAGTGAGATATTGCTCTTGCCACGAGAACATAAAATCCAGATCTTTGAGCAACCGTGTAATGTTCTATTTATTATATGGACAATGAAATTATGCGTGGAAGTGATGTTGATAAACTGGGTTTAATGCGAAAACTACAACCGCTTGACCTAAAACTTTTAGAAAATACAAATGAAAAATACAACAGCTTCTTCGAATACGTCATTTTACGTGAAAAACTAAATTAAGAGAAGTTACTAGTGGCTCAAATTCACTTTACGAGAAATACGCCACTCGGTTCTCGGATGTAGTGAAATATGGATTCTACGAGTGTTTTTGGTCCCTCTTGAAACAAAGGATTTCGAGGTGACCATGTAACAAGACGCCTAGGTCTCCTCCGCAGAGTGGGAGTGGGCCGAGGAAGATCAGATTGAAGGCTGAATGTGGTGCATACTTCCTAATGGTGAACATATTTACGAGCAAGACAGTTGTCAGCCACATCTGATCGCTATTAAACTATAAAGTCAGTCAGTCAGTTTCGAAATCTACCAACAGCCTGCAAGAACACCTTGATCAAATGGCAAAGCCAAAGCTGTTCAACTTTTTGTCCAACTTACTCTAAAAGCGAAATGAGCAAAGAACTTACAACATGTCTTTCGGCCTCACTCAGTTACACGGCTAACAACTCACCGGAAGCGTGAATAAACAAGACATAAATTACAAACAGAGACTTGTTAAACTTAATTTACTCCCTTTGGAGTATCGTAGAGACATGTTGGATGTAGTTTTCTTTTTCAAATGCCAGCATGGATATTATAATTTGGACATTTCTCAATTCGTTGAAAGAAGACCCAAGTCTAATTATTCAATTAGGTCACATGATCCATATAATTTTACAGAATTTAAATGCAATACAAACTATTTTAAAAATTCATATTTTCCTAGGGTTGTAAGAGTCTGGAACTCCCTTCCCACGGATATTAAATCGTTAGAGAGAATTCAAAGCTTTAAAAGGAAAATTAAGAACTATTTTCTAAGCTTGATTACTGATTATGAATTCCCTTGTCTGTAAATACTTTGTAAATAGTACCTATTGAGCTATTTTTATTGTTTCAATAATCTATTGTATTTATTAATTTGTTTTTTTTACTATTGTAATCTATATACCTAGAATTTAAGGTAGTCCGTTTCAATTGGGGCTATTTGTACCCTGCGAGCAGAGCCTTCTTTTCCTTATTTCTTCGTTGAGAGAGAGGAAGAAAAGTAGGCTCTGCTGTATTCGTGTTTGGCTTCGTCCAAGATTTAGGACGAAGTAACCCGTTTAAGACCCGTTTAACCGGTTCTCGTTTTGTTTTCTGCTCTGATTGGGACTGAGTTCGAGATTGTAACCAAGCAACTGACATGCATGCGCAATGGAAACCAGTCACGAATACAGCAGAGCCTATACTTTTCTTCCTCTCTCTCAGCGATGAAATAAGGAAAAGAAGGCTCTGCTCGCAGGGTAGGCTATTTGCTCTGTCGGACCACCTTTCACCTTGTATATTACTACCTTGTAACGTTTCTTCGATATTGTTGCAATAGATATACCAGGCGGGAAACGTAATTTGAAAATGAAAATAAGTGCCCAGCAAATAACTTTTAGACAAGACATAACTTCAAAGATAAAATTTTAATTAGCTAACGTTTCGTTGCTTAAAGCGCAACATCATCAGAGCAGTTTGAAATCTTAAAGGTTATTGGCAATAAAAATTAAGTTTGTCTCATTTGAAAGAACTCGTCAAATGGTATAAGAAGACCTTTTACAATTTTTCTCTATCTTTCTTGTGTTTTGAAATATTTCGACCAAAGTCCGCCATTTTGTTGTAACATCGGGTCTAATTAACTAGGAAATTGTTGACGTCACAAGCAGGATAAACCTGATGAAACTACTCCGTGGGTGACCAAATTTCCACGGAAGGCTTTTTAAATGTTGTGGGTCAATTTAAAATGGAAATAGCGCAACAAAATCGAGTTTCTATCTCTTCATGTCATAAGGTTGGCAAGATAAAAATTTCACTTTACCCTGCTTATGATGTCACATGCATATCGAAAATAATTCCAAGATGGCGGACAGCAGGCTGTCTTTGGTCGAAATATTTCCAAAACCAAAGCAGATACGTTAAAATTGTAAAAGGTCTTCTTATACCATTTGACGAGTTCTTTCAAAAGAGACAAACTTAATTTTTATTGCCAATACCCTTTAAGGATAATTAAGTATTTATATATACATGGTTCAAATATTATATTACAAACGGTCAAAATAGTACAATGACAAATTAAAAAATTTAAAGAAACAAATGAACGTAAAGATTTTAAGATTATAACAACAAAAAGTAAATAAAATATCATGTTTCAGATAGTCGGTTAAAGAGTATGATTAGAACAATTAGATTAGTCATAAGCTAGAACAAAGAAAGAGGTACTGAACTTATTAAATTAAAAAATTAAAAAAAATAATTAATAGTAGTAGTTGTAAAAATGCAAAATCGTGACACCCAAAAAAGCCGAAACCCCGTCTACACTAGAGCAAAAGTTTTCGGATTCGTGACGAATCCGGAACGTTTTAGTACCGGATTCGTTTTGCCGTTTACACACAAAAGAATGAATCCGGAATAAAAACGTTCCGGTTTGATCACGTATCCAGAGATTTCGAATCCGGAAAAAAATGTAGAAACTTCGTATCCGAATACTTTTGAATCCGAGACAATACGTAGTGTAAACGGTTATTCCGATGAATTCGGATGCTCTTCCGCTCGTAGTCATGTGAGGTTGCGGTGGAACCAACATGGTCAACATATTAACTGAATTAAAGGAATTCCGAGTTTAGTGTAAAGGGCCGAATCTGCGAATACTGTTGTAGTGTAAACGCCTAACGAATCCGAATACTCGGCACGAAGTGAATCCGGAAACTTTTGCTCTAGTGTAAACGTAGTCTAAGTTTAACAATCTTTCGTTTTGTCAGGTCTTCAACGGAAAAGGTGGAGATCGTCGGGACGTTCCTAACATCCTCATCCTATTCACGGACGGTTTAGCGCACGACATCAAGCTAGCCTACAAAGAAGCTAATATACTAAAGAAGGACAACACCAGAGTAATAGGCATTGGGGCAGGAAAGAAGATCAGGCAGTTCTTCTACCAACTGGAAAGAATAGCTACAAGCAAAGAAGATGCCCACAAATCGAAATTTAGCGAACTGTCGGGAATTGTCGACGATTTACTCGACGTAATTTGTCGATAGTAGTTTACCAACTAGCGAGTTCAAATAACATTAAATGAAATAGAAGTCCCAGAATTGACAATGGGCAAGAAATAACAGCCGTATTGTTAGAGTTTCAGTTGTTTTAACAACTTCAAGCTGAAAACACCATATACCTACGTAGAACAGCGGTATTGTTTTTAAGTATCTATACCACCCTTGTGTTTTTCCGCTGCAGCAACTTTATGAATAACTGAATAAGATGAATATGTAGTTCCACTTTACAGGTAAATAGAAAACGTAGAATATAGAATATATATATATATATACTTTGTTATGTGACAATTGTGTCATTTTGGCGGGTACTGGTTGCTAAACCATATCCGCTATGTCATGAGGTGAGATGTACAGGGTTACGTTTCGTCAATCACGTGATCTGCTAAAAACACATTATCAAGGCGTTATTCGTAGATACGAATGCTGTACAAGCGTTCACGAGAGCAAGCGGCAGGAAACCGAATTTCGCTTCAGCGAATGCGATTTATAGCACACTATGCTTACACATATTTTACATGTAAAAGGCAGTGGATGTCAAACGATTATAGGGAACTTATCAACAAAGAGAAGGTAAGAGAACGTGAATATAGATTTTAAATATTTACGTTGTTAATACGTTTACTAGCCTGTATCAGTTTACTAACGCTGTTGAATTATATGTAAATTTATATTTAGAAATATTAAGATAGACAGCTTATAATCTGGCTAAACTCTTCAAGGATATACAGTCTAGTTATTTCCGAGCATTAACGTTGCTTTTTTTCCTTGTTTTTTGGTGTTAATTTGCGAATTCATTATTACACTTGTTTTAACAAAGCATACATACATTACATGTTTGTCAGTATCTAATCAACAATTTGATCAAATTTTGTCATTTTGTCAGTGCTTATATAGTCTGTGAGGATACATGCATCTCAAAGCAAAGTCAAGTCAAACTTAATACTCAAACACTTGTATAAACAATTATTGACTAACATGTGACTTGTGTTTGCAATAAGTCAATAATGAATAATAATTTACCATTAGCTTCCAACTAGCTCAACTGTTAAATGTGGACATGAAAGTGGGCCTGTTTACATGATAAAACACAACTACCAAGTTATAGTACCGTCTTTTGAAATAATGCTAGCTTTATGTAAAGGCTCAGGGTTTGCATGTGTAATTATTTCAGAATTTCACCCTGGGGTTACTGTACTGTATTACTTGGACCGATTTATTTCTAGGTACCCTAATTTATCTCATTTACATGTGAACAATTTACTTTTCAAACATGAAAATTGGCTTTTGTCAAGATATGTTGGGGATAGGAGGAGTAACAGTTTCCCCCCTCCGCCTGAGGTCGCCATGAAAATGTTATAAACCAGGTTCAAGTCATAAGTAAACCAGGCTCAAGTCTTAATTCCATGTGAGTGCTGGTTACCTGAGGGCACTAGAGCCTTTTCATTTCTCCAGTGCTCTGAAACTCAGTGCAGAATACTGTCATGCAGAAATTGTCACCTACCCGACCTCCAATAACTCGCCTCCTATCAGGTTTTCCAATTTTTGCCACAACCATATATCTACTTTGCAATATTATATATAGCCTTTTCAGTATCTTCACAATTTTTGCGTAGTACAATTTACATTGTTCAATCATCTGTGAGACACTTGGCAAATACAGTACCAGTATCCGCATGTTCGCAGTGCGTACCTATTTTTCATAAATATGAGCAATGTAACGCAGCTTTTCCCAGGTCGGATTACACACCAAAATTCGTATTGCACACTTTACTTTAACCCTTTTACTGGCCACAGTTGCTTTTTGTCTACTTATCAATTTTACTCTGGCTAACGCCAGACGATTTTACCCTGGCTAACGCCAGACGATTTTACTCTGGCCAACGCCAGACGATTTTACCCTGGCCAACGCCAGACGATTTTACTCTGGCCAACGCCAGACGATTTTACCCTGGCCAACGCCAGACGATTTTATCCTGGCCAACGCCAGACGATTTTATTCTGGCTAACGCCAGACAATTTTACCCTGGCTAACGCCAGACAATTTTACTCTGGCTAACGCCAGACAATTTTACCCTGGCCAACGCCAGACGATTTTACTTTGCCTAACGCCGGACGATTTTACTCTGGCTAACGCAAGACGATTTTACTATGGCTAACGCCAGACGATTTTACTCTAGCTAACGCTAGACGATTTTACTCGTCAAGGGGAGAGCTCCCGGAAACCTGACCAATAAAGGGTTAATATTTGTTTAAATGAGAGTAAATGAAATTTACTCATGGAGTCTACGCGCGCTTGTCATATAGCAGTCAGTGGCGGACTATGGCGTCATGACTGGCGACTTCTTGCTGTTATACACCTCATGAGTTGTGTGCATGTAGCGTCTTTGTTACGAGACACATTTTGCTGTGATGTGGCATCACATCTTCTGCTTGCTTGGTACCCCCATGTGACATGGATTCGCTCTACGATCTGAAAGGTCATTTGCTTTGTTACGTCTCTAGTGCGAGACAAGTAGCTTGCGGTGACGTAGCGTCACATTTGCTCATTGGTGGGTATCTACATTTTGCTTGTAGATTATTCCATGGTAAACGTTGCGTCTCTAGTGCGAGACAAGTAGCTTGCTGTGACGTAGCGTCACATTCTCCTTGTGGTGGAGGTAATTATGAACCACTCAGCTCTATATAACTGAACTGCGGGTGCCCCACGAAAAAATGGCCCAAATACACACCATCAGGTGCTAACAAAGATTAAAACATAGGATATGGCCTACCTAACTATGCCAGTTTGTTTGTATAACATATTCTTACAATGCCAGCCCGGCCACCTGTGGCCAACCATTCGTAGCTCGTTTTGTTTGGATTCCAACAAATCTGTTTTGAAAAAGTAACAGAAAAAAATACTATTACTCATTTAACAAGTTGTCACTAAGAAAGAGATGACTCGGAAAGACCCACTGTCCACTGACCTATAAATAGGGACATTTAGCAAGACAACGGGAACGTCAGTGACGGCGTCCTTCATACAATGTAAAATCAAAAAAATAAATTCATTCATCGTCCTCGTTGTGCATGCATGTTACGTCAACGAAAGCATCTTAGCGTACGCAGAACGACGTATTACACAGTGACGGTTGTTGGGTGAGTTTGACGTTAACCATTATTAAACACCACCTTTCAAAGATCCCAAACAAAGCTAGAAACGAAGCGAGCAATCTGAATTACGACATTTAAAAGAAATCATTACATCACTGACACTGCAATTTCATGGGCTTGATGTATATGTTTCGACTTTCAAAAAGATTTCGAGCATTCCGCTATATAAGTTAACGTCAAATTTACCCAAGAGCTTTCACTGTTCAATGTGTTAAGGTCGTCCTGAATACGTGAAGATGTATGTACAACGAGGACGGTGCAGGGATTACTCTTGAGACTTCAAATCGTTCATTGTCTTTGTTTTAGATGTAAATTTCGTTTGTACGAAGAACGTTATCACGACGTTCCTGTTGTTTTTGCTAAAGGTCTCTAATAACTAACGAAGTGGCTATAGGTCCGGTAACCGGTTCAAGAAAAACTAAAGGTCCGGCAATGGGTTCCAAGTACCAGCGTTATCAAACCACGGTTTCTAAACTGAGAAACAATAAATGTCGAATGTAAAATGTAAAATGTAGACTTCTCCATAGGTAATGTTTTCGATACGATAATAGCAAAGCAAAAACCTTTGTGAACTGCCAAGATTTTAGTATTAGAAATGCTGACGTTTTGAGCGGCTGATAGTGCTAGTGGTCAGTGATAGAACGTTTCAGGCCGCGCTGGTACTGGAATCGATTGCCGGACCTATAGCCACTTTGAATAACTTAACCGCGGGCCCCGTCCAAAAAGTGACCGAACAAAGATGGCGGAAATACTGTTCCTTTCTCAAAAGCCGTGTTTACACTGCAAGCCATGGCCTGGCCCGGGGTAAATGTGTCGTGTTTACACTGGCACAAGCCTAGCCAAGGCCAAAGCATCGGCCAACAAAAGAAGCAAGCCCAGATTTTCTGGCCTAGGCCAGCCCAGGACGTGTTAAATCTGAACATTTTCCGAATGTCCGGGGCTGGAAAAAATCTGAACAATTTTTGCATGTCCGGGACTGGAACAAATCTGAACGTTCTTGGCATGTCCGGGGCTGGAAAAAATCTGCATTTTTGGCATGTCCGGGGCAGGGAAAAATCTGGAAAATGTTTTGCATGTCCGGGGCTGGAAAAAAACTGAACATTTTTTGCATGTCCGGGGCTTGGAAAAAATCTGAATATTTTTTGCATGACTGAGGGCTCAGCCGTGCCCACAGGCCAATCAATTCGGTTATAAATTAATTTATGAAAAAAGATCAGTGGCTACTACTACTGTATGGGAGAGACCCATAATAGGCCACCTTGGATCGGTAACATTCTGTCAGTCATTTATACACGGCGCCTGCAGTCTAGTTATATATTATGCCATTTCGGAATTGCGCTAGAGACCTGGGGATAGCAAGGTTGACAATGCATCATGGAACTGTTTTGGGGGACGGTTTCTTTGTTCACGTCCCCCAAAACAACCTCATGATGCATTGTTAACCTTGCTATCCCCAGGTCTCTACCGCAATTCCAAAATGGCTAATTAGGTCAGTGGAAATACCTCTCGCAAGTCCTACCGCGGCTCTCCCAAACATGTCATCAAATATGTTTTTCTAAATTTTTAACTGCAGTGAGTCTCAATATTTTCACCTTGAGCCGCATATCCCCAGCAAAACTATAATCTTAGCCAGAAATCTAGTTAACCACTTAGCTTATATAGCCTGAGCTGATCCACTAGTGAGTTTACTGTCACCCTACCTTGTGTAACGCCGAGTAGGGCGGCTTATCTGGAGCAGCACTCTGGGTGTGTTTACGCAAACGTTCTTGTTCATCGTCAGTTGCAAATAACTAAATAACAGGAAACTCTTGTGTTACAGTAGAGTAGAGTAGAGTAGAGTCGAGTAGAGTAGAGTAGAGTAGAGTAGAGTAGAGTAGAGTAGAGTAGAGTAGAGTAGAGTGGAGTGGAGTGGAGTGGAGTGGAGTGGAGTGGAGTGGAGTGGAGTGGAGTGGAGTGGAGTGGAGTGGAGTGGAGTGGAGTAGAGTAGAGTAGAGTTGAATGGAATTGAGTGGAGTAGAGTTGAATAGAATAGAGTGGCGTGAAGTGGGGTGGAGTGAAGTCGAGTCGAGTCGAGTCGAGTGGAGTGGAGTGGAGTGGAGTAGAGTAGAGTAGAGTAGAGTAGAGTAGAGTAGAGTAGAGTAGAGTAGAGTAGAGTAGAGTAGAGTAGAGTAGAGTAGAGTAGAGTAGAGTAGAGTAGAGTAGAGTAGAGTAGAGTAGAGTAGAGTAGAGTAGAGTAGAGTAGAGTAGAGTAGAGTAGAGTAGAGTAGAGTAGAGTAGAGTAGAGTAGAGTAGAGTAGAGTAGAGTAGAGTAGAGTAGAGTAGAGTTGAATGGAATTGAGTGGAGTAGAGTTGAATAGAATTGAGTGGCGTGAAGTGGGGTGGAGTGAAGTCGAGTAGAGTCGAGTAGAGTCGAGTCGAGTCGAGTCGAGTCGAGTCGAGTAGGGTAGGGTAGGGTAGGGTAGGGTAGGGTAGGGTAGGGTAGGGTAGGGTAGGGTAGGGTAGGGTAGGGTAGGGTAGGGTAGGGTAGGGTAGGGTAGGGTAGGGTAGGGTAGAGTAGGGTAGAGTAGAGTAGAGTAGAGTAGAGTAGAGTAGAGTAGAGTAGAGTAGAGTAGAGTAGAGTAGAGTAGAGTAGAGTAGAGTAGAGTAGAGTGGAACAGAGTGGAATAAAATAAAGTAAAGTGGATTGGAGTAAAGTGGGGTGGGGGTGAAGTAGAGCAGAGTGAGTAGAGCAAAGAAAAGTGAAGTGGAGTAGAGTAGAGTGGAGTGAAGTTGAGTAGAGTGGAGTAGTGTGAAGTGGAGTAGAGTGGAGTCAAGTGGAGTAGAGTGGAGTGGAGTAAAGTAAAGTGGGGTAGAGTGGAGTAAAATATAGTAAAGTGAGGTAGTGTAGAGTGGGGTGAAGATGAGTAGAGTGGACTGAAGTGGAGTTGAGTAAGAGTGGAGTGAGTAAGAGTGGAGTGAGTAAGAGTGGAGTGAGTAAGAGTGGAGTGAGTAAGAGTGGAGTGAGTAAGAGTGGAGTGAGTAAGAGTGGAGTGAGTAAGAGTGGAGTGAGTAAGAGTGGAGTGAGTAAGAGTGGAGTGAGTAAGAGTGGAGTGAGTAAGAGTGGAGTGAGTAGAGTGGAGTAGCATGAAGTGGAGAAGAGTGGAGTCAACTGGAGAAGAGTGAGTCAACTGGAGTAGAGTAAAAAAAAAGACAAAAAAATTTTATTTATCAGAAGCAACTTACAATATAACACTATCCTGCAGATAGCAAAAGCTAATCGAGGCAGAAAGTATTGACAATATGTATAATTTTTAGTTTTCAATTTGAGATTTTAAGATGTTGATTTTAGAGACCATGATTTTAGAGTAGAGTAGAGTAAAGTAAAGTAAAGCAAAGCAAAGCAAAGCAAAGCAAAGCAAAGCAAAGCAAAGCAAAGCAAAGCAAAGCAAAGCAAAGCAAAGCAAAGCAAAGCAAAGCAAAGCAAAGCAAAGCAAAGCAAAGCAAAGCAAAGCAAAGTAAAGTAAAGTAAAGTAAAGTAAAGTAAAGTAAAGTGGGGTAGAGTGGAGTGGAGTGAAGTGTAGAGCAGAGTGAAGTTGAGTAGAGTGGACTAAAGTGGAGTGGAGTAGAGCGAGGTACTTGCAGGTACTTTACTTCACAACAATAAGGAATAATTAGCTTCACATTTTAACGAATTTTACGAATCGTTCTCCTCCGTTTCAAATCTTGGCCGCCATATTTTTTTATTTTGTCCAAAAAGAGCCTGGGCACGAGGTTTGAAAATGCCATCCGTCAAAATCCGTTGTAGAACGTGATTGGCTCTTTTCAGTTTTTGTTGTTTTTGATTGGCTTATTCGCTTCAAAAATTTGCACTGTATTTCCTTTTTTCTGCACTGTATTTCCATAAAACTGCCCTGCCCTTAGCCAATCAAAATTGAGAAATTTTTTCATGTATATTATTAGTTAAGTAAACTGGAATGAAACAACATTATTTCTTCAGTGTCTTACTATACTTACAGGATGAGTATCTTTAAACACCAGTTTGTAAGTATCTCTTGTCTCCGAACTCTTTAGTGATATTCCGTTTTCAGAGATGTCGTTAGTTGTGGCTTGATTCTGATTGGAATCAGGATTAATTTGTTCCTTATCGGTGACGTTAGACTGGCCTAATTCTTCATAGGTTACGTGATATATCGGCTGAAATTTAACAGATAATTAACTTTGTTTAGCAATATGATAAGTTGTACATGTACATGTAGTGCATGTGGTACGTTTGCGAGCTTGGTGCAATGTCACAGGCGTTAGGTGCACGTTCGTCAAGCTCAATTACTCAGAAAATATTTCTGAGCCCCAGGCAGGGTTCGAACCACTGCAGTTGTATGATGACGTGACCACTACCCAAGATGGCCGCCACTAAAATTCATAAGCTTTCGTAGATTGAAAACAGACAAAAAGAGTTATTTTAAGACAATTTAAACGAATGTAATGACACAGAAAGTACTCAATAAGGTTTAAGACGCTAATTTCTTGCATTTGTTTCTATTACTGAGCTGTAAAACCTTTAGATTTCGTTGTTTTTCTTCAGTGCCGACAACGAAGAAACTTCACGATAATATAAACTGAAAAACAGACTATAAAATCTGCGAAGAATTCAATTCCAAGTCTTAAATTGTACCTTTTATAGTAATCTTAATGCCTTAACAATATCTCGTGTTGTGTATACTTGCCATCTTTTGACTGTATTTGTTGTTAAACAGTGAAAACTAAACGAACCGGCATCTGTTGTTTGCTTTGCGGCTTTTCCGACTCCCCCGGCACAGAGTACTTAATATTCCTCCTCCCGGATAATCTGACCGTGCTGACGTCAAGATTGCTTATGCCAGTCAACTTTAGGATTGGGAACAAGTTCTAAGGCCGCAATGCGTCATATGTTCCACTACGTAAGATGGCGGCGACTGCCACGAAATGTTTGACTGCTGGCCATAGGGAATGGCCTATCCAGTTTATATAGAGATCAGTGGTTCGAACCTGCAATCTTCTAATGACCGGTTAGACGCTCTGACCAGCTGGCGTTCTATGTTGTAAAGGTTGTGTTGTTGTGTTCCCTTGTTCTTTTCAACTCTCAACTAACGTTATTTAATTATTTCGAAAGGTTGCATGGCGATAATAGTATTCAAGATAAGTTTTGTGGAAACACGTGTAATATTTATTTGCTAAGCTTTCGATCTGTTGACTCAGGCCTTCATCAGAGCAATATAACAACAAACTGTTGGCTAACGTAATTTGTAAATTACAACTAATCAATTAAATGACACAAGAACACAATGACGTATCACGTTATTTCTAATTAATAATTAATTATGAGAAACAAAATCAAGAATGTTGTCCGAATAGGGCACACCACGCGTTGTTTAACTCTTTCCTGTCCGAATCGGTCTTTAGTATTTTATTCTGGCTAACGCCAGACGATTTTATTCACCTTTGGGAAAACACTCGGACAGGAATGAGTTAAAAACTATCTCTCTAACTCTTATTCCTGTCCAAAACGGTCTTTAGTATTTCATTCTGGCTAACGCCATACGATTTTATTCACCTCTGAGGAAGCCCTCGGATAGGAATGAGTTAATGGCTGTCCTTCCTGAGAAAAAGTCTGATCACTTACAATCTCCATTGCAAAAGAAGTATTGCTAACTTTATTTATAATACAAAATACCATGATCGCCTCGGATTCTTTTGTTCTCCGAGGGAATGTAAACCTCGTATTTCCCTCATTGCAAGAGGGAAATTTTCCCTTTGTCTTATAATTTTCCCATGCATGTTGATGAGGGAAAATTAGAAAACAAAGAAATCGTTTGTCTTCTTCTAAATTTCCCGCTTGCATATATTTTCCCTCATCAACATGCACGGGAAAATTAGATTAAACTTCTCTGATCAACCGTGTAAATTTCCTGTCGATAAGATTCTCAAAGTTTTCCTCGGCGATCATAATATTACAAAGTAATAACATGACTTGAGGGAAATTAGCGATTAAATTTCCCCTTTGCCTCGGGAAGATTTGTAAGGCCCTCGGACTTTCACAAACCTTCCCTCGGCTGCGGGAAATTTAATCGCTAATTTCCCGAAAAGTCATGTTATTACATATAATAACACTATCGGAACCTGTTCTCTAAGGATCATCCCTCATTGGTCTAGTATTGCTACAGAAGGGGACCTGGAGAAAACCTGTAGTGTTTGGTACAGTAAAACCGAAAACATTCTTTTCACTGGTGACCAAGGTAGAATTTTAATCTAATAACATTCATAAACTACACACGCAAGAATCAAACTTGGCTGGCAGAGATGAAAGGCGCGTGCACTGTCCATTGTACCAACTATGCAACGTCATTAAAACGTGACGTCATCGAAATGTGACGTCTCAAAATATGACGTCATCAAAACGTGACGCCTGAAAATATGACGTCATCAAATTGTGACGTCATCAATATCAATTATCAAAAAAACGGACTAGGAACTAGCCACTTCAGAACGTTTTACCTACCCTTACGTGATGTCTCTTCATATTTTTATTTCTATGCAAACTTGTTAAAATATTCATCTGAACCTCCCCCGAGGCGTCGACGCTGGCCAACACATTCGACCAGTTAGAGTAGTCATTATCCTAAACAAAAATGTCAATCCGTTAAAATGCTTATGAAATGAAATGTTTGCTTTTTGTATCATTTGATAATATAAATATATAGAAAATTCTGATATTCGTACATATGTTCATTTAATATTCACGTCTTTGGAAAACACTTTATTTTTCAGTTCAAAGTTGATAGCTAGGTCCGCGAAACGTCAACACAATAACGAGGTCACAACAACTATTTGAGGTCACAACAACTATTTGACGTCACACGGTTTATGATGTCATAAATTTGTTGAGTCTTGATCCACCTTGTGACGTCACAGGTATTGTTACTCGTCTCAGTCCTTGCTGACATTTCGACTTAAGAAATGCTACGGTTTGGCAAGTTTAAATATAAAAATAAAGCACTTTCTAAACACGTAAAATCAAAGTGAGCATATGTAGCAATATCAGCGATTGCTATATTTTTATATTATGAAATAAAGAAATTAGCGAAAATTTAATTTCATAAGCACTAAGTAAGCCAAGCTAAAATGGTGTTCAGATCATACAGATCATAATATAAGACTAAAACTTTAACAACTTCTTGATCTGATGCAATAATCGCGTATTCACGTGAACAACGCACGATTAAAGCGACGTCAGAGGGGAACATTGCACTGTTTCCCTCTTCATTGTTGACGTCAGAGGGAAACAGTGCAATGTTTCCCTCGGCAGAAAGAAAAAAAAAGAGCTCTGTCAAAGTAATCAAAACTAATGAGAACAACGGATAAAGGACTGGGGGTAACTTATCCTTACTCGCAGCCAGCGGCTGAATAAGCCAGTTCGTAATCTCGACTGCGCATCGAAATGACGCGTTCTGCGTCGAGATAAAACTTATTTCAGTCCACAACATCAGGCCAAGGCTGCAGGATTCATTTGCATTTCATTGTCACTTCTAAAATTCATCGTCACTTCTAAAATTCATTAATAATTCATGAGCAAATTATCCAATAATAAACACGCATCTGGTCACGGGGCTGCGTTTGGATAACTAGGCCAAACACCCTGGCTCCAATCTCGTTCCCAGAGCCCACGTTCCCCACCCGGGAAACGAGAGACTCTGGGATAATCCGTTTCAAATCACAGGATTCTTGTTATTCCGATTGAGGTACGCATGCGTAAATAATCCGTTTGAAATCGTTACGTTATTGGCTGAATAGTGAGCATGAGTTGGTCTGAAGTGACCGGAAAGCAACCTCATTGACTTGTTTGGGGAAAAGTCAAACAAGGAGAACATACTATCCAGATTCCGCTCGGATATTTACGCATGCTTACCTCAACCGGAATAACAAGAATCCTGTGATTTGAAACGGATTATCCCAGAGTCTCTCGTTTCCCGAGTGGGGGGACGTGGGCTCTGGGAACGAGATTGCCCTGGCTCAAAACACTACAATACATTTCATCGGCATAGATAAATTCGGCATCGTGTTTTCATTGTTTTCTCGTGTTTGGATATCCCGGTGAAACACTCGCTCTCGTTGTTCAAATATTACTTCCAAATTCGTTATACTTAATTCCCCAGCCTATGTTACTAATAGACCATTTGCACGATGACGTGAGATAGCATTGGCCATTGATTGGGTGACTACAACTACCAGAATGCTTTGCCAGTATTCTAGGGCTTCGGCTATAAAAAGGGATGACTCAAGAGGACCCGTCCAGTCCTTTCACAGCTTTTCCAAAAAATCTCGTCAAATTTGTTGTTTCCAAATTTGTCGTCAAGTTTCAGCGAGTCTCAAGATTTTAGCAATCTTTTCGATACCCTAATCACAACATAAACCCTAACAGACTAATCAGAAATATGGTTTACCGCGTATAGCTTTTTGGAAAAACGTATTTGACGACATATTTTGGAAAATCCACAAAAGGGCTGGACGGCTCCCTTTGAGTGATCCATTTTAGCCGAAACCCTAGAATACTGGTAAACTATTCTGGTAGTTGTAGTCAGCCAATTGAAATAAGTTTTATCCCGACTCAGAACGCGTCATTTTGATGCGCAGTCGAGATTACGAACTGGCTTATTACGAAGGACGCAGATCAACGTGGCCGTGTCGAGGCATATCAAAGGCGCACAAGGCAGCCGCCACTGATGCGACACAGTTCAGACCACGGATCACAGCTAAGATGTATAGGTGTTGATTTTACGGATGGAGGAAAACCGGAGAACCTGGAGAACCCGGAGAACCCTCGAAGCACAGGAGAAATCAACTAAAACTCTACTCACACGAGTCCCAAGCTCGACAACGGGATCATTCCCAAGCAGTCACCCATCCAAGTACTAACCCCGTCTAACTGGGCTTAACTTTTAGCGAGAGGTAGCGCGCAAACAGCACACGCTAGCCGTGCTCTCTAAGGTATTACACAAGCAATGCAGAGCTGAATAATGATACCTACCCATGATGCAGAATTATCAAACATTAATGAAAAGGTCGAGAGTTCATTCTTAGTTGTCTCTTTGTGGAAAAGATCCACAGCGCGGGTGCAGCCTGTACCAAGATTTATTGAATTGTCACAGCTGTAGATCAAAGACCCATAGTGAATTGGCCATGTGAACTGGTAATTGTACCCTGCAATGTAATAAGTATAAAGCTAGTTGACTTGAGTTTACTTTAGTTTACATTAATTCGTTACAATCAGTATGGATCACTTTCATCTGACGTCACGGCGGCCATATTGGTGTACTGAAACAATGAAATGGCGAACGTATTCATGTGCCTTATTAATTCTTAGAAAACTTAGCTCTATTCTTTAATACTCAGACATTTCCGTGTTGTTTCACCAGCCCAATCAGGCCACCGATAAAATTTTGCATAAAAACGAAGCTTTTGCTCAAATTTTGCATGAAAACGAGGCTGTAAGGTCAAATTTTGCATGAAAACGAGGCTTTTTGGTCAAATTTTGCATGAAAACGAGTTTCTTTTGGCCAAATTTTGCATTAAAAAGAAATCCAATTAAAAAGAAAAATATCCGATCATGTGCATGAGTTTTGAAACCCGGTAAAGGTCGCGCAAACTGAATTCATAATTAAGAAATCAGATAATAAACGGCACAAACAAAAGACCGTTTATTACCACATTTCTTAATTATAAATTCACCATGAGACTAATATACCCCATTGTCTAAATCTAATATGCACCAATGTCACCAAGTACTCTCGCGAATTCCACTATAATACACGATTGATAAACTCGTGTATTGTGTTTTACCAAGGGGTTACAAATACTCGAGAAAAACAAAAATCACTCGGCCTATTACCTCGTAATTTTCAACGTTCTCTCGTGTTTGTAAAACATTCGAAAACAATAAAAATCACTCGGCCTGCAGCCTAGTGATTTTCATTATTCTCTCATATTTTACAAATACTTGAGAACAATGAAAATTACTTGTTTAACGGCCTCGTGATTTTCAATGTCATCTCGTGTTTGTAACCCCTGGTAAAACACTCCCACTCGTTCATGAAATATTACTTGTTACTAGTTACAATTTGTGTACACACCTCGTCTAAGAAAAGTTACAGGCTGCGATGTATGACGAAGGTCCCAGATGTTCGTATAACGATCGTAACCACCTACAGTAGAAAACATTGTTGCTATTATTACCTTCGCCAATGGGTTACCTCTGTTTGTTTGTTTGTTTGTTTGTTTGTGTTTGTTTGTTTGTTTGTTTGCTTGCCTGCCTGCCTTCCTGCCTGCCTGCCTGTCTGTCTGTTTGTTTGTTTGTTTGTTTGTTTGTTTGTTTGTTTCTCTGTTTGTTTGTTTCTCTGTTTTTTTGTTTTTTTTTGTTTGTTTGTTTGTTTGTTTGTTTGTTTGTTTGTCTGTCTGTCTGTCTGTCTGTCTGTCTGTCTGTCTGTCTGTTTGTTTGTTTGTTTGTTTGTTTGTTTGTTTGTTTGTTTGATTCCTTGTTTTGCTTTTTAGGTGGAGGTTTCATAGACAATGTTTAGAATAAGTTTAATTAAAATAATAGCTTTCTACAAACATTTCAAAAGCTAATTAATAATTCATGAGGAAAACACAAAGGAAATCAGTACCCTGTCCGTGGTTTTATTCCATGTCCTGCTCTTTTAAAAAGTCATAAAAATTAGAATTAAAGCGCCTATGAAACGAAATTTAAGTTTGTCTTGCTTGAAAGAACACTTAAAATGATAAAGTAACATCTTTTGCAGTTTTTGGTTTCCTTGCTTCGTTCTTGAGTTACTTCAGTTTGTTTGATATGTAAATTAAACATTTTGACGTCGTACGTGCATAATGAGTTATCGGAGAGAAAGTTATATATATCTTTTCTATTATCAAACCAAATTAATTCGAAGGAAGCATGTAGGTGTGTTTCTCCCATAACACTAAACCTGCAGATTTTCAAGTGATTATATTTGATAATAGCAAAGATATATAACTTTATCGATAACTCATTATGCACGTGCGACATCAAGATGTTTAATTTACATATCGAACAAACTGAAATATCTCAAAAACGAAGCAAGGAAACGAAAACTGCAAAAAATGTTACTTTGTCATTTTAAGTGTTCTTTTAAATAAGACGAAGTTATTTTTCGTTTCATATATAGGCACTTTAATAAAACAGCTATACAGCACGTACGAACCTTAACATTTCAGTAGTTTTCTTTCAATTGGCAAGAAAGGGAGGGTAAGCGAATTTACACATTAAAAATATAGTTTCCCGCTCTTTTGAAAGTTTTTGGTTGGGAGCCCGCGCATGCGAAAAACGTTTGTCAGCGGTATACCGTCTAAGAGCACTCTCACCTGTTGCAATGTAGTTTGGATCTGAGGGACACCACGCTAAAGCACGAATGGCAGAGCGATGTGCTTGGAAATGAGAAATGGGGAAAAGAGCTGAAAAGATAACAAAATAGTCAAGTTCTATACACCTGAGGACATAGCATCATAAAATAAAACATAACCATAAAATATGAACACCAACACATACACCAACACCAACACATACACCAACACATACACCAACACCAACACATACACCAACACATACACCAACACATACACCAACACATACACCAACACCAACACATACACCAACACATACACCAACACCAACACATACACCAACACATACACCAACACCAACACATACACCAACACATACACCAACACCAACACATACACCAACACCAACACATACACATACACCAACACATACACCAACACCAACACATACACCAACACCAACACATACACCAACACCAACACATACACCAACACATACACCAACACCAACACATACACCAACACATACACATACACCAACACCAACACATACACCAACACATACACCAACACATACACCAACACCAACACATACACCAACACATACACCAACACCAACACATACACCAACACATACACCAACACCAACACATACACCAACACATACACCAACACCAACACATACACCAACACCACCACCACCACACAACACAACACCAACACATACACCAACACCAACACATACACATACCAAAACCAACACATACATCAACACCACACCACACAACACAACACCAACACCAACACATACACCAACACATACACCAACACCAACACCAACACATACACCAACACCAACACATACACCAACACCAACACATACACCAACACCAACACATACACCAACACCAACACATACACCAACACCAACACATACACCAACACCAACACATACACCAACACCAACACATACACCAACACCAACACATACACCAACACATACACCAACACATACACCAACACATACACCAACACATACACCAACACATACACCAACACATACACCAACACATACACCAACACATACACCAACACATACACCAACACCAACACCAACACATACACCAACACCAACACATACACCAACACCAACACACACACCAACACATACACCAACACCAACACACACACCAACACCAACACATACACCAACACCAACACATACACCAACACATACACCAACACCAACACATACACCAACACCAACACATACACCAACACCAACACCAACACATACACCAAATAAACATATATTACAGCGGATTCAGGCTGAGCGTTTAACGACAATAATTGTCGCGTTAGTTTCAAC
The DNA here is from genome assembly GCA_035771165.1 of Paragorgia papillata. NCBI lineage: Eukaryota > Metazoa > Cnidaria > Anthozoa > Scleralcyonacea > Coralliidae > Paragorgia > Paragorgia papillata. The sequence continues at coordinate 4,259,251 of JAWNZC010000314.1, read as the reverse complement.
AGTTAATTAAGACGTTTCCAGGCAAAATGTCAGACGTTGCTGGGCGGGACTTACAACGTTCTGTCTAAAAATATCAGCGTTGCGTGTGAATTTACTAAGAACTTGTGAGCCCCGCCCAGCAACGTCTGACATTTTGCCTAGACACGTCATATAATTAATCAGTTGCAACTAACGCGATCAGACTAGTTCCTAGTCCTCTTTTTTCTCGAACGTATTTTGGTGACGTCACAGAATAGGGATCGAGCGAGAGGACTGGCGGGAAATGTTCATCTTTATCTATCATGAATCCTGCTGGAGCTCGGATTCTTTAATCTTTATGAACGAGGGCACTTAAACAAACTTCTTCTTGACTAGCAGACAGCAAACGAGTAGGTTTCTTTGTTTTACATTACGTTAAAAGGTTGTTACATACGAGGCTTTATAAAGTAGTGTTCGGCGTAGGAAGTGATTGTGTTGAAACACATTTATACAAATCGAAATATGCTATTTTAACGTTTCGGCAGTAGACCAACCTTGCTATATGATGTTATAAAGAATTGTGCAGACCGACGTGAGTGTTATCTGCCTTGGTTTTCCGCCAAACGGCCGTTTGGTGCCTGTATAATTTGGGGGCAGTTTTGGGACTAGATTTGGGGCCAAGCAAAACATTTTATTCCAGGCCTCTCACAATTTCGGTCCGCCGCTCGACGTTAAAAAGGGAGGCCTGGGAACCAGGCTGTAACGCGATAATCATTGTCGTTAAACACTCAACCTGAATCCGATGTAAAGCTAAACAAAGTCATAACTCGACAATATGAGCGTAAGTGAAAACTCACTTTCAGACAAACCAGTAGATATCTTGAGTTTTAGGAGAGAATTTTGCGTTGTTAAATTCCAAACAGCAACCGTGCCTAGATCAATATTAAAACGTTAAAAATCATGAGAGTGATTCAAATACTTTCTTAATAATGGTAAGTTGAAACCAGTGAACTACCTAGAAGGCTGATTGTCAATCAAAAAGCGAGGCAACAAATGGAGAACATGGGGCATTTTTGTGTGGACAAGAAACATAAACGTGCTATACTGGAGGGTAAATATACTTCCAACAATCAACAGCATTCGAATATTTTTAGTGTATGTATCAGTACCTGTAACCGCAGAGCGGGTTTCTGTTTATCAGTTTATGATCGTTCGTCGCCTTCGGCTTCATTTCTGGCGATTGACGGCAACAAATATGAATCATCCAGAAAATGTCGTAAATTTTGAAATATATCTATCTAATTTACCGCTTTATAAGAACCGAATCAACCGCTCTCCCCAGGACGGGCGAAGCTCAAATTATCCACGTGACCAAATACTCCAAGAATCGTGGAGTATTTGGGAATCACGTGACCAGCCTTTGCCAGGGTCTTCTCCTCGCGCCATTTTGAAAGCAGAGAAGGCCCTGGGTACGAGGTTGAACATGAACCAGTGAACTGGGTTGAACCTAGCCTGGTACCCTGGCCCAATTTCAAAAGAAATATGGGCCAGGTAACCACTAATCTCATTATCGCGTCATCAGGGCTAAATCCACTTATGACGATTGCAGTTTTACTCATAGCCAATAAAAACGCGCGAAAATTTCATCCAATAGGAAAGCAGAAGTTTCTAGTTTCTAGGTTTCCAGAGCCTTCGCCGTACACGCAAGCGAAGGCTCTGGAATAATCCATCACCAGAAACAGAAAAACATGTCGCCACTTGAAAGGCCGCCGCCTTTAGCTAGCCAATCAAAACACTTCTCGGTGACAGATGATCCCAGAGCCGTTTGCGTGCCGACGAAGGCTCTGGGAACGAGGTTGAGATAAACAAAAAAACATCACAAAAACAGCCTAATTTCTATTTTCCCACAGGATATGGAAAAGAATAAGTGCTTTACATTGTATAAGTAAAGCCTACGTCTTATACCAGTTACATTAAACTGTCGAAAACACGCTTAAAGGCACAGCGTTAGGTATTAAATTACCGCTTAATTAATAGCTTTGCGCGAGACAAAAATTATATTTGTGTGCAAAGAAAAGGAGAAATATTCTTAAAACGTTAAAAAAGTAAGTCATTAGTGCATTTTCTTACGGACTATTTAGTCCAAGTTTTGACGTGTGTGATATCTGCCAAAATTTTAATCATGTGAACTTGAATTTGTCCGCGAACTTTTTCAAGTTTGCGTCAAGGTGACACTTTGCCTTTAAATGAACAAAAATTATGTCCGGTTTTGCGTTCTTAAAGGTTTTCAGGTTTTTAAATCAAACTTTTAGTCAGGTCTCGCCACACGTTTCATCAAGGCTATATTTAGTCAGGTCTCGCCACTCGTTTTCTTCAAACTACTTTCTTTAAAGCTTCTCGAAATGTTTGAAGTATTAAAGTGCCTATATCATGGTTGGGGATTTTACATATTTAGGATATTTGGAACCTTCTGAGAAGATTTGTAATATATCTTCTTTTCCTAAAATTGCATCTTCATGGATTTTTTTGCCGTTACAGTTGACGGAAGTGACGTCAAAAGAGGAATCTGTAAAGTGGTTTTCATATAGACAAATTCCTCTTTCGACGTCACTTCGGTCAACTTTAACGGCAAAAAAATCCATGAAGATGAATTATTCGCCTGAGAAAATATATTACAAATCTTTTCAGAATGTTCCAATTAGTATAAATATGTAAAGTCCCTGAGGATGACATAGGCACTTTAAACTAACCTGCGTTACCACTGAAGTTCTATTTTACCTGGAGTTTTATCTTCAAGCCGTAGAAAACTAAAGCTAACATCCAAAACGGCACGTCACATCTTCTCATCTCACGCAGGTCATGACGTCAGGTCACGCATGTCAGGTCACGTCACCTCACGCAGGTCACGTCACAACACGTAGGTCAAGTCAGGTCACCTGACGCAAATCACGTCACGACACGTAGGTCACATGACGCAGGTTAAGTCGCGCAGGTCAGGTGACGTCACATCACATCACATCGGTCACGTCACGACACGTAGGTCACGTCAGATCACATGACGCAGGTTACGTCACGCAGGTCACGTCACGTCACCGTCAAGTCAAGTCAAAAGCCCTTTGCAATGTCAGATCACAAACCCCAAACACCAAGTTTTAAGTCAAGTCTCAGGCCAATTAAAGCAAGTTCGGCACAAGTCAGAATGATAAAGCCTTACCGTCGCAATAAGCAGCAATGATTTTCTGGTGAGGTTCCAGCGGTAACCATGCCACTGACCACACAGCACCGCATTCACCGCGGTACAGACGACAGACGGAGCCTGGGGATAGTACTGCATGAGGTATCGCACGAAATATTACTGAAACCAAAAACATGTATTGTATAATCAGTCTCATGTACTGTACGGCACGGTACGGTACTTTACCACAGTATCAAGAGAGCATAAAGGAGAGAGAGGGAATGTATAGTAATGGTCTAGTTCTATCCTAATTCTTCTTAAGTTATTTTTAGATCTCGCGAGATAATCCTCGCGCGTAACTCGCGACTTGTCGAGCAGTCGAGAATAGTATTAGATCTTTTATATTACATCATATAAAACTGTTTTTTTTTATCAAGAGGAGTCCTGACTGTCTTCAATTTCTGAGTAAAACCTTTAATGAAACGTCCTTGTAAAATGTACTTCATTCCTATAAGAGTTCTGTCGCCATTTTGTTTTCACGAGAGAAATGTGTAGACTTCCACGCAAAACCCAACGACAGGCGCGTCTAAACTAACTTAAAGACCTTTCTACATGGTACGATTGTCGTATACAATTGTCATCGTGATGTATGTAATTCACCGCCAGTCGTGTAAATGACGTTTTTCAACATTCATTGTCAAATCATGAACAAGTATTGTGTCACGTACACAAAATGTCATACGCCAGAATGACAATCGTATACAACAATTGTATCGTGTAGATAGACCTTAACAGGGAAGCACGGGTGGCGTGTGCTGTTAGGGCGCTGCCTCTCACCAAAAGTTAAGCCCGGTTTAACGGGGTTAGTACTTGGATGGGTGACCGTCTGGGAATAACCCCGTTCTCGAGCTTGGAACACTCATGTGAGTAGAGTTTAGTTGGTCTCTCCTGTGCTTCGAGGGTTTTTCGCCGGGTTCTCCGGTTTTCCTCCCTCCATAAAATCAACACCTAGGTCTGTGATTCGTGGTCTGACATGTGTGTCATAAATGTGTCGTAGGGCGGCTGCTTCGAGCGCCTTTAATATGCCTTCGGCTCTGCCACTTGAAATTTAGTAATGT